>OY720430.1:110270300-110378773 GCA_963082735.1 Pocota personata
CTAATGGAATAGACTCTGGGGGATGGTCGGATACGCTTACGAGAATATGTAATAGCTTGGCACTTGCTGACGTTGAGCTCTAAAAAATTTCTTTCGCACCAGACTGAGAATCGATTCAAATCATCTTGCGGTGAAAGAGAGTTTGCACGAAATGATATGGGTCTGAAAATTCTCATATCATCCGCATACAGTGCTTTGCGAAGGTATAACCGCACCCTGCAAAAGCCCTTTCCAGGAAACTCTACACGGATACAGGACCCTTATCATTTTTCTTTTATTTTATGGCATCAATTAACAAGTAATTAGAGCAAAAGAAAAATCCCCAATATTTTCTATGGGATTTCCTACAATAAAAAACCCTTTTGTATAGCTTGCAGAAGAATAGCCGCACGATATAAAAACTGCAATTTCTCTGTAATTTTTATTCAGTTTTTATTGTGATTTTGCTAAATAAGAATGCCGCATGGTACGCATTTAACGGAAGTAGAAAAGGGAAAAATTCTGGTTTTTCGCGAGGATGGTTTGACCTTTTGTGCAATAGCGAAGAAAATATCAAGATCGGACCGTGTCATTCGAAATTTTTTACAAGACCCGGGATCTTGTGGCACAGCAATCCGACCTGACTGTCCACAGAAGCTTACAAGTCGCGATCAAATGCGAATAATAAAGGCTTCGTCCAATTCGATGCGATCACTGCCAGAAATTCGGAGTGAATTAAATTTAGATGTTTCGGTTTCGATAGTTTCGCATACTATAAAACGCAACGGAAAAAAGAGTGGAATTCGCTCGTAACAACATGGATCGTAATTGTTTAATCTTGATGGACCAGATGGCTTTAATTGATATTAGCCCGATTTACGGAAGGAACCAAGATTTTTTTCGAAGAGGAACTTCGGCGGGGGAAGTTGTATGGTATGGGGCCTTTCTGCGTTCGCGGTAAGGTTTCACTTGCCTTTACCTCCACAAATATGGATAGTGCAGCATACACCCAGCTACTCTAAGAGAACTTGGTACCATGTCGATATCGGTGATTTCCCCATGTTTTTCAACAAGATAATGCACCGATTCACGTCAGCCATCGAAATTTGGAATGGTTTCAAGCCCAAAACATCAGATTGATGAAGTGGCCGGCACGTTCTGCGGATTGTAATCCGATAGAAAATCTTTGGGGAATACGCCGAGTTTATGCCTATAATCGGCAATTCGCGAACGTTGCTGAGCTCCGAGCATCAATTATGGATGCATGGAATTCCTTGGAGGATTCCATACTAAGAAACCTAATTGGAAAAAAAGGGTAATAAAATCCCATACTAATATCTGTAAAAACAATTAGCCAAAATAAAAAAAATTGAGAAAAATGTAATGCAGTTATACTTTTGCAAGCTAGACGAAACAGCTTTTTAATGTTGGGAATCCCAAAAGAAAATATCGGGGATTTTTTTTTGCTCTAGTTGTTAATTGATGCATAAAATAAAAAAATAATAAAAGTCCTATAACCGTTTAGAGTTTCCTGGAAAAGGCTTTTTACAGGGTGCGGTTATAGTTTTGCAAAACACTGTATATAGAAAGGTGGGAGTCATTGATTATACAATCGACATCGTTAATTGTCAAAATGAAGATCATTGGACCAAGATGGCTACTTTGAGGGGCTCCCGATATGGCTTTAATAGGATCAGAAATTGAAGATCTGAAGAGGACTTTGTATTGGCGTTTTTCCAAGTAAGATTTGTTCCATGAGATAAACCCCGATTGAAAACCAAGAGCTTTAAGTTTGAAAAGAATAATTGCATGCGAAATTTTGTCGAAGGCTTTGCTGAAGTCGGTGGCAACTACATCGACTTTCAAACCATCTTCCAAAATGCACAGAGTGCTAGATATAAATTCGATAAGGTTGGTGGTTATTGATCTGCCCTTAAGGAATCCATGCTTGTTCGGTGAAATTATAGTCTTGCAGTACAAAAACATTGTGTCATGAACAATGCTTTCAAAGAGCTTAGGTATGCAGGCCAGTTTAGCGATGGGCCGGTAGTTGGATATTTCACTTATACAACCTTTTCATGGGTGGGGATTATGTATGAGTTTTTCCAGATTGCGGGGGAAACTCTCTGCGAAATACATAGATAGTTGGAATAGAATAGTAAGGGGTTGGACTAAGTAGTTCACGATTTTTTTTTTTTTTTTTTTTTATAATTTGCGCGCGCCAAAGAGGAGATGGAATACTATTACAGGACACGGGCGTTGTGAAGAAGAGAGAGTGAGAGAGAACGAGATTTAGTGTAGTGGTTTGAAACTCAGATGGTATTAAGTTTCTGTAAACTCCAAGGGTAGCGTCCAGATAACTGGGGAGCTTGTTTGTTTGGCTTTTGTCGTTGCTCATGATTCACAGTATTTTTTTCCATCCACCTGATGTCATCATCACGATCAAGTTGCATTTTCAGAACTATAACGGGCAGGCCATCAGGGCCGGGGGAGTATTCGCCCTTCAGTTTATTAATCTTATCTACTAACGACACCAAAGTTACATCAATTGTGACTAAGGAGGTTTGGAGACAGTTGTCTAAGAAGCAGAAGTAGTTATGATCAGGTTGAATGACGTGATCCGTAAACGATTGGCTGAAAAATTAGCGAACATGTTTGCGATTGTTTTAGGATCTGCCGAGGATTTATTAGCAAATTTTAAAGTGGATGGATAGTTATCCGATTTTCGCTTGGCATTAATGAAGTGGAAGAAACGTTTAGAGTCATTCATTAGCGTGGATTGCATTCTGTCAAGATATTCGATGTAAAGATATTCACAGAGTTCAGAGAATTGGGAGTGGCCGTATTGGTAACGGGAGATTCAGATGGGGATTTGAGGAATGCTTACCATATTTTGTTTCTTTTATTATGAAGTGAGCGTAGCTATTTATTATACCATGGCGGGGCTGATATAAAGTTCTTCTGAGGCACAAAAGGGACTGATTGAATGAGGCAGGTGAAAATTTGATCGTAAAAATACGCTAGAGCCTTGTCAATGATGTCAACTTGGATAGGACTAAAGTTAATTTTACTGAGAAGATTATTAAGTTTAGCGAAATCTGCCTTACGCAAATTAAAGCTATATATATGATTTCACAATTGAGAGAAATTGTACTTAAGTTGTCGTATGAAAACGTTAGGAATAGAGGTGGGTGGAAGCGATTTAATGTGGAGAGAAGATGGTTGCTGGCAGTTACTATGCAATTGGCAGCATCGGTTGAGAAGATTAGGTCTAGTTGTCTACCTAAGTTGTTCGTAATGCCACTAATTTGGAAAAGGCCAGAATTAGAGAAACAATCACTGAAAAGGACTTCCTTTTGTAATGTACCGCCAAAAGAACTCCACGACCTAAGGAATCATCATCTTTCAATTGACCATCATCTCGGAAGATAACGAAACCTGAGGTAAAAAGCTCATTATTAATGAAATTAGAAGATAAATTCGTTTCAGTGAGAGCAAAAATATCGTAGGGGAGGTTTTGAGAGTTAAGAAATACGGACGAGATTTAAGTTCTCAGACCACTCACGTTCTGGTAATAAATAGACAAGCATTCAGGGGAGGTAACAGTAACGTTAGAGCGGTTTGGGGTTGAAACTTTATCAGGAGGAGGAGAGTCAGATGGTAACTGATTAGGAGCGAAAGTAATTATTATGATCGGCGAGAGTTCTTTGGAGGTAGGACCTACGTTTGGAACTGGTGTAAGATGCGGAAGACGAGAGATCGTTTGTTACATTGAGAGGTGGTATATTTAGACTCTCATGGAACTGAACAAATATATTGATCGAAGCATTCTTGTCAGTAAGGAGGAGCAAGGAGATCTTGAGAGATGGAGACCTTAATGTTGGTATTAGTTTTTCCATCAATACAGATGGAGTCATCTTTATCGTGAAGATAGGCAAGATAAATATGGACGTTTTCGTAAATTTTTCGATCTCTCTAACGTGAGATTATCATAGCGGAATCTGCAAATTGTTTCGTAATTTTAACAGTGGGTGGAAGCAGCGGGTCTAAAAACGGAGGTGATGTGATAGTGGAGTTAGTAGCGCCGGCATTTGAAGATGGTATGTTAGAAGATCTAGGTGAGGCTGACGATGAGGAGGAAACAGGGTAAGAGTGTGAGAATGAACGAAATTAGGGTAGTTGGCTGGGAGTGAGGGAGAGGGGACAGACGAAGTGTCGAATGAAACTCGCTGGTCAATTTGGTAGCAGAATTAAAATTAGGAAATAAACCCATTCTGAAAGACCAGTTTTTATTGGAGGGTTTAGAGTTGTTGGATGAATTAGAAGGCGGGGATTAGAAATATGATGCTTAGATCTAGAGTTAATTATAGGCTTAGAGGTAGTATTCTTATTATTAGGTCTATTAATAAACTTATCTATACGGACATTGTCATCTTTCCCAGAGCGAATTCATTTCTAGGAGAGTGGAAGAGCCAGTCGTAATTTTGGGGTAACAAAACCCTAAAGGATCGACTGTTTGAGAACGTTGAACTGCTCGACATTTAACACCAGGGATGCAGAAATTTTGTTGGAAGATGTTGATTATCCAGGATGCGTTAGCTTGTTTCGGAACGTTTTTAATTAGGTAGGCAGTGAGATTTGTATTCTTTTTTGACCCAGTGGTGGATGAGCGTTCTTTAAGTTTGAGAATTCTACTGTTCCACTCCGATAAGGTCCAAGTTGTGCCCAATTTTTCGATGGTTTGAGGTGTAATAGCGGCAGTAGGTGGGGACAGTCGAGAGTAAGGTAGTGCAGTAGTTAGGCTGAGATCAATGTTAGCATTATAGAGTTCTAAAAGGAACTAAAAGGAAATGTTGTACTGTAAAGTATCTTTTTCCTTCAAATAGGTAGCTCAACTTAATGAACGCCGATTTTGCAATGTTGAATGACTGTGAGGCCAAGACGATGCATGGTTTCCTTGGAATATATAATTTGTTTGTCCATTTGAAGCTGCGTTCTTTCTAGAAAATAGAAAAGTTATTTCTAGAAAGGTAGTGAATTGGGTTTTCTTCGCATTGAAGTCAACTAATTTTGATTTTCCCCACTGCAAGATTTTCTACTTGTCCTCATTTAATAAGATGATCTGGCCGCATCTCTTACTATTTGCATTTACGGGCATGCTGCTGGACAAGATGATATTACGGTGCTGTCATGGGAAAAACCAAAGATCCTGTTGCTTGTTGACTCTAGTAATTCGCTGATCTAGAGTAGAAACAAATTTGGTGAATGTATGGAACCCTGAGGAACTCCAGCCCTTACAGCAAATCTGTCGGATGACACACCATCGACCAAAACTTGAATTGATCTGTTATGAAAAAAAATGTTATGCCAAAAACGGGATTGCAGACTCCAGCTCCTCGTAATGGCCTGTTTACAAGAGTGGAGAGCTACGCTAGCCTTTTTTAACGCGTTCCAGTAAATTTGCTTTCCAGTTCAGTTTTAGGTCTATCGCAGATTACAAGTTTTCAAGTCGAAGCTCAGCCCAGTCTTGTGTTAATAATCCTGCCGCAATCCATTGGTCTGTTGTGCCCAAGACCGTTCTGCACATTCTTGATAGGGTACAGAATCGCGCGTTAAAACTTATAGGTGACAGAGACATTGTGAACTCCATACATTCACTTGAACACCGGAGAAATGTCTCATGTCTCTCCCTATTTTATCTCAAGCGAAATAGCCAGTTGCATTCCTCCTCTTCAAAATTTCACCCGCAATATGCGTCATGCTTCGAATGCACATCAGTTCATCCTTAAGCCTAATTTCGGTCGTACTTTAAGTATAGGGATTCGTTCATAAGCCGAACGACACGAATGTGGAATAATCTACCAGGCTCTGTATTTCCCCATCACTGCAACATTCAAACATTCAAAGCCAACGTGCACAGGCTCCTCCTCTGTTCCTCTTCTCCCTTTGCCTAACGCCCGCGCAGATTATAAAAAAAAAATTTCACTAAAAGCAAAATTTCGACGTTCAGGCTTGTGTGCGTTAGTGATCGCTTCTGGATTGATATAATTTAAAGCTCCCTCATTGTCAAGAAAAACAACTAAAGGATACTACTTCACGCCCAGTGATCTTTCATCGTCAACTGACTTGCTATTGTAGTACGCATGTTGAGATGCCTACGTCCATGTCTACGGATTGTTAGATTTCACTGGGTATTAACCAAAAAATCATGGTTACTGGAATGGTTTGAAGCTATGTATGGCCCAAAGGAAATTTCTTGCTAACTGCACTTCTTCGAAGTTTTTCCACTAAAAACGAAGCTTGAAAAACATTTGTTTATATTGGTTTTTATATAAGTGGCAAATTGGGAGAACCATTTCGCCTTCAAATAGAAGCTCTGGTTGTGACCAGATGTGACCATCCGCGTTTATCTGATAGCTTGCGGATCCTTTAAATACGCCAGTAGAGTCAGCTACATTCTTAGCCGCAAGTCTCCATGGACCAGCATTGTCTAATATGTATATACACAGGTACACTGGAAAATTTAATTCTTACTGATTACTCAGCTCTAGTGGGTGCACTTCGGCAACGTTTTGGTGTTGCAATGCTCTCTGGAAACGCGTATGGTCTCTTTCGATCTAGAATGCAACAACACGGCGAAAAACTGGTAGAATTTACGAACGAAGTACAGCGATTGGCGCGCTTAGAATATCCGAAGTGGAAAAGTGACATTCTTGACAGTTTGTGTATCCAGCAATTCCTCGATGGGATAGCCGATGCAGATGTGCAATGTAGAGTGCGAGAACGTGAGCCTCCAACACTTCATTTATGCCCTGGAAACTGCTCTGAAAATGGAATCCAGTCGAATAGCTACTGGAGCAGCACGACGGGCTGCAAACATCTCAGTGAGGCAAGTGGAAGACGCAGGATACTCGGATAATGGAAAACCGTCAGCGTAGAAGAGCCGATGCTGACGGAGAAACCCTCTGTTTGGCTCTAAATGTTCAAAACCGCTCGGTCTCCGAAAAAACAAATTCCCATCCCGTTCCACTCGATATTCCGGGATGTTCAAATCCAAAACCAAGTAAAAGAATTTGGTTTAATTGATATCTGGATATCTGGATTATATCTGGAGAAGAAATTACACTTTCACGCGCGCAAAATACAAACTGCTGCCGCCGGAGCACAGGATATTCAGGTAGGTGATCTTCCCGAGTTCGAAGTTGTTACTGCCTTTCTCAAATTTAGGGCTATGAACATCACCAAATGTAACGAACGAAAGGTTCCTATTCAACAGAGAACTAAACAACAACAAGGCCCTCACGTTCGGACTAGTACTTTAGTAGTAATAGCCCTAAATTTTGGGAAAAGCAGTAACAACTTCAAACTCAAGAAGATCACCCACCTGAATATCCAGCGCTCCGGCGCGCGGTAGCAGTTTGTATTTTGCGCGCGTGGAAGTATTATTTCTTCTCCAGATCAGGACAATCAATGAAACCAAATTTGTTCGCTTGGTTTTGGATTTGACCGTCCCGGAATATCGAATGGAACGGGGATGCTAATTTGTTTTTTAGAAGTTAGATATGTTGGCCGAGCGGTTTTGAACATTTAGGGCCAAACAGGGTTTTTTGGTCAGCATCGGCTCTTCTACGCTGACGGATTCCCATTTCTTGATTATCCTGTGTCTTCCACTTGACTCAGGTTCGGTCCTTGGGTCCCTGCTGTGAAACGCTATGTATGACGAAATCCTATGCCTATCGATTTCAAGAGAAGCGTCAATCATCGGCTTTGCAAACAACATCGCGGTGGTGGTTCTAGCAAAAACTCTAGCTGAAGTTGAACTTCACAGCAAAGAGACAATCATAACGGTACACCATTTGCTAGCTATCGCTGGTTTGCAGCTCGCTGATCATAAAACCGAGGCGATACTTGTTACAAAGAAAAGTTCGCGATATCGTTTAGAGTCGGATGGCACGAAGAGGTTTCTCAATCGCTTATTAAGTACCTTGGAGTGATTATTGATGCTCATTGAAGTTTCAAACACCACCTTGAGTATGCATACACAAAATCTTCAAAAGCTGTCAGTGCATTTTCAAGGCTAATGAGTAATGAGGCCCAAAACAGAATAAAAGACTTCTACTTGTAGGAGCTGCCAGTTCTATATATATGTACGCAGCAGAAATATGGTCAAGTGCCACGAAAGTTAAGTCGTACGTGCGTGGAGTTTAATCTGTACACGTTTCGAACTGTCCGTTTAGACAACGAAAGAAGGAAATACGAAAGAATCGAAAAAAGGGGACGCATCTTCACCAGCGATCGATGTATGGATAAAACGGAAACACTGCTATTTCAGAGAATACCTCTTCAAACGATCTCAAACTACCCAAATTGTGAAAATGTTTCGGAAAACGCGGAACATTTTTTCATTTTACACGGTATGCAACCGAGAGAATCGTCCTTCGGGACCAATTTGGGGAGTGACCCACTCCCGAAAATATGGTAAATTACGTGCTTCTGAATAACGGAAATTGAACCATCGTAAGTAATGTGGCGGTACGCATAGTCATCGACCTTAGGCGCATAGAGCGCCCACCTAATGCGAATAATCCGCACAGTGGAGTGCCACTGGTACAGACCACCTAGCAACGGTAGCCGCCTATGGTACAGGGAAGAGGAGAAGGAAGACAAAACCGACTCCCAACGTGGTAAAGCGCCCCTCCATAACAGCTTCATCTGAACAGCGGCCGGATGGAGTAATGGAAGGGGTGCCTAGTACAGCAACAGCAGCAGCAGAAAAAAAGCGGCAAAGGTCAGATGACGATGACCAATACCCATACGTCTCCGACGGTGGGGAAGGCGACGAGTCAGAAGACGAAGATGGTGAAGTAGAGAGTCTGAACAGCTGCATCAGGCAGCTCAAAGAACGAGTACGTGCTATCAAGGCCAAGCAAATGGCCAGATGAGAGAAGAAGCGGCAGCAAGAGTTTAAGTGCGCTTTGCAACAACCACAGCAGTAGCCATCAGAAGGCCAGTTGCAACGACAAAAGCAGCCGCAACTGCACAGCAGCAACAATGACAGCTGAAGAAATAGCAACAATCACAGCAGCAGCCATCAGAAGGCCAGTTGCAACAACAGCTGAAGAAACAGAACCAAGAACCGAAGCAGAATAAGCAACAACAACATTAGCAGCAGTAGTAAAGTCAACAACAACAGCAACAGAAATCGCTGCAACAGCAACAACAACAACAGCAACAGCAACAACAACAACAGCAAATGAAGACCACAAAGACGAGGGTGCCACCAATTAACACCTATAAGATGGAGTTGAAGTATACCATTGAGCTATGTAAGTCGGCCATAGGTAATAATTTTTTCATTAACCAATTAAATGTAGATAGATGTGCTATCCACTGCAATACAGTACAAAAAAATTTAAAATCTTTTGAGAAACTCGACGACGGAGTTCTTTTCCTTCACCCCGAAGGGGGAAAAGCTGCAAACCATGATGCTGAGGGGGATAGAACCTCCCGATTCGGAGACGCTCCTTGCGCTCCTTTAAGAGAAAGAGTGCGATGATCTCCATTTCGTAGGGGTCAAGTCATTCATCACAGCTAGGGCCAAAAGCGAGAAGCGGAAACTACCTTTCTTCCTAGTTCAGCTCTCACTCAATAGCAAACTGGATGGTCTGAGGAGTATTAAAGTCCTAAACTACCAGGTTGTCGCATGAGAAAATTTAAGAAGGAGCGGAAACGGAGCGGTGGACCAGATCTACGCACTTCTGCCGGGCCTAACGCACCTCCAGTCGTAATGGGTATGAACATGGAGGAGCAACCCTTGAAGATCCTTGCGGTGAATTTGAATTCACTGATTAGGATCGAGCGAAGAGCCGTATTGTTTAAGTTGCTTGAAGATCAAACTGCTGATGTGCTTATGGTTAGCGAATCAAAGCTATCCAAGAAGCACAAATTGGGGCACAATAAATTGTCAGAAGAGACCGACCCAACTCCACACAAGGAGGAGCTGTTGCAATCCTTATTAAAAAACAAATGCAATTTAAGGTAGTGTACAGCGGTGAAGTGGGAAGGTTCCAGGTGCTGGAAGCGTGTACTTTAAACTGCCTTCACACATTCGTGTATGACAGTGACCAATGCGGACTCAGTACCGTAGTAACGATTCCCAACGAAATTGCGGAGTTGGATGAGTTTGTCCAAACGAACTCCTACAAATATAGTAGGACGCGCTGGACTCACTTCTCCAGAGTTCTGACAAGAGCACTCTCCACAAACTCGATCTACCCACCGTCCAATAGGAATCTGTCAAACGAGGAGATTGACTGGTACCTAAAACAAATGGACGAGACAATCAAACAAACTATGGACAGTACGATACCTCGGTATCAACATACTGACAATGCAGACATATTCCGCAATGCAACCATTGACGCACTACACCAACACAAAAGTAGACTGGTGTCGAGACTAAAAACCTTGTACAGACAGTTTACTGACAGACAAAACTCGGAGGTTAGGACTCTGAAGGCGTTGATTAAAAACCTCCAGAAATTAATCAGGGATAACTACAGACATTCTGTAAATTTGGATGGGAACAGCAAAATTCGGGCTGAAAAAGCGAACAACCCGAGTATGTTCCCGCAAATAAATAAAATATTTCGGAGAAACAATCAAAACTACCTTTCGCGTCTTAAGATCATCAGAACGACGCACAATCGACGAATACTTATAACAGCAGGTATAGATCCAGATAACTCATTAGAGGATGACAACTTCTTTGTGATTGGAGATCCGCAGAAGAAGGTAGAGGCTATTGGAACGACTTTGACTTGATCTGCCCGAACCACGACCTGGAAAATCGAATCCGTGTACACAACTTCTACCTTCGATATGATATAGAGCACTGGCGATCCGAGAATATAGGTTTTACCGAGTTCAATGACTATATTATGGCAAATAATATCATCGCCGATGAAAGGGTACATCCCCCGTACATATCGAAGGAGCCGTTAGCGATCTTCGAATCATTGAAAAGGAAGAAATCTGTGGGAATAGACGGAGTGTCGAATATTGTGCTTCGACATCTCCCTCTAGAAGCGGTGGACACTTACACCACTCTGTTTAACAATGCGCTAAATAATGCACATTATGCAGCGCATTGGAAAACAGTAGTGATGCAACCCATCCCCAAAAGGGGTAAGGACACCTCCAATCCGGCAAATCTCCGGTCGATAAGTCTCCTTCCGAACATCAGCAAGGTATTCGAAAAAGTGATCAATAGAGCCCTGATTAAGTGGACTGAGAACAATAATATAATTTCGGATAACTAATTCGGTTTTACGGCGAGGCATTATACAATACTTGACGCATCTAAACTGGTATCGGATATCCAATGGAACAAAAGCAAGAAACAGTGCACGGGCGCCTGCCTGATTGACTTGGAGAAGGCCTTCGACACCGTATGGTTAGAGGGACTCTTCTACAAGCTTAACAGGCTGGGCACAAGCAAACCACTGCTGTACATACTTTATAACATGCTCACCAGTAAACAGTTCACTGTCAAAAACGGCAATGTGACTTCTGCTAAAACATTTCAAATCAAAAACGGTCTGCAACAAGGTACGGTGAATTCACCAATCCTTGTCAACATATACACGAGTGATCTCATAGAATCACTTCACCATGCCATAGCGTACGCAGACGACTTGATCGCGTACAGATCAGGACCAAAATCGAGGTCATAGCACTGCTCTTGCAACGTTACTTCGATAAGATTCAGCGATATTGCGATGACTGGAAGTTGAAGATAAACTTCCAGAAATCGGAAACCATTCTTTTTAGGAAGCCGTTGTCTGGTGCCTCTAGGGATACCAGAAAAAATTGGCGAAACTTCTCAATCGTTGGACCGCGCGGACAGCCACTTGAGAGTCGAAGTGTAGTCAGATACCTAGGGCTTTGGTTAGACCAATATCTATATTTTAACAAATATATAGATGCTGCTCTGACCAGAGCCAAAGGTGCTTTTGCCCTTACAAAGAGACTTTTTTATAGCAAACAACTCGATGCTCGTATATGGATGCTCGTATATGGATGCCCCGTGTGGTTCAACGTGTGTGCAAGCTTGTTGGAAAAGATTTGGGTGTTTGAGGGTACTTGCCTTCATTTATACAGAACACCAGAGTCCCAGTACATAAAATTCTATCCCAACGAGGTCCTGTACAACAGGGCTAACCTAATAAGAGTGGATAATTTCGTTATCAAGCTAATTCGAAGGCACGTTATAAGAGCAATGAGCTCGATGAACAACCTGATCTCCGGGGCTTATTACCCTAATTAAGAGTATCACGAGAGAGTGCGCCTTTACGGCTTTGTTCCCCCAGAGGCGTTCCTCTATCTTGCTGAGAAGGGTCTGATCCAGGACAGACTGGCAGTGCTGCTTACTTCCACGTTGCTCCTTCGTCGTTCCCTCACAATCCGGGATAGCTTACATAGTTTAAGGTATTTGTAAGTATTTTTAGGTAGAAAAAAAAAATAAAAATGAAAAAAATGTAAACAGCACTTTGAAAAAAAAAAGAAAATATATATATATATATGTATATATAAACAGCACTTTGAAAAAAAAGTATGCATTTAATTACATAATTAGAGTAAGATAGAATAAGGTAGTTTAAGATTTATTTTAAGCTAGTTTTTTAGGTTTCATTATAAGAACGAAAGAAAACAAAAAAGTACTAAGTTTTTTTTGTAATTTTATCAAACAATTTTTTCTTAGTATTTATTAATAATTAAACAATAAAACAAATAAAACAATTAAGTACGGTGCGTCGAAAGTCATAGTTTTTAGTATTAGGTTTAGCTTAGAGCGCCCACATAGGGCCAGTAAGTTAGAATAACATAGTTAAGTTAATTAAGCTGGTTTTATGCGATTTTTGTCTAGCATTTAAGTTGTAGTCGAATTAGGTTAATAAAAATGGATTTAAAATGAAAAAAAGAACACAAAAGGCGTAGATGAGAACATAGCCTAAAAGTCTAACTGGAACCGCGAAGTACTACCTAATGGCAGTCCCGCGTGTGGTTTAGTACGTAGGCGTATTTCTGACCTTGATCATTGAGGTTTGCGAATTCTATGAAGATTTCACACCCTTTGGAGCAACCATAAAAAGGAAAAAAAGAAACCCTCCTGTCGAGACGGTGACTGCATCAGCGGCACGTTAAAATCATTGCTTGCTTAGATCAAAGATCAAAAGACCTTTATAAAATCGCTGTTTCCAGATTGGGGGAAGTTTGTCCAGGAGCGTCTCGAGGTCTTTGAGAAGGATCAGATCCCAAATCGACCGTGAGCACGCGCATGAATTCCGTTCGAACCCTCTGATCCTAAGGTGATCCCGGACATACTGAGGATCAGCAATAAATCTCTTCCAACCCATAACTGAAAGATTGGCAAGGTGGAGGGGCCGAGAGGAGATTTCAGATCTGTCGTTATAGTTATTAACGAAAACCTCTGTCACCTCTTGTCCCTTCCAAAGGAGTAATTAACTATGGGTTCGGCTCTACTACCCTAAAAGTCTTTAGGTGCGATGAAAAGGAACCGGAGAAAGACACTCCGAAGCCAGCGGTAACCGATACTTTATCGGTTATGGAAGAATCTAAGATAGGTTCTGTTCCTTGTCCCAAAGACTCTTGTACCATCTCTTAAGGGGGTCAACCTCACGTTGACGGACACGTAGATGTGCGAAGATTCTACAGACCATGACTTTAATCCTGGTCTCCGTCATACTACATCAACTCCACGGGGAGTCAGCACATTGTTGACGGACACGGAGTTGGATAGTGATATCCAAAACTTCCCTACATGAAAGCGATCTTCTGTCATCGGAATCAGAGGAAGCTAATACCACTCCAAAGCGATACATAATCTTGATTCAAGAATCATGGTTGTTGGCAACGGGGTCTGTGGACTCAAGGCTCCTAATTATAAACTAATCTACTCAGGAAGGGTAAACCGAGATCTTGTATCCTTGCGAAGACTTCTCTTAATATTTTTCTACTCTCTAATTACAGCAATCAAGATATAGTCGCTACCAACCTGGAGATGAAGAAAACTAACTATTGGCTGGTATCGGCATATTTGAGCCATGATCCAGTAGGTCCGATCCCTCCAGATAATATGGGGAGCTTAGTCGCGGCTGCGGAGGGCCAAAAAACTGGCCTTATTATCGGATGCGATGAGAATGCTCATCATACATATGGGGCAGTTCCGACATAAATGATAGAGGTGAGTCACTTTTCAATTATATTCTAACTAACCTACACCAACCTTTATTACTCGAAACAGACAATAAGTCTTGGACATCACACTTGTCTACGTACACATTTCACATATATTAAAGTACTGGAAAGTCTCAGATGGGAAAACTAATTGGTCTCTGTACACGGAAATCCTGAAAAGGATTGTTCACCCATTAGTTTTTCACGCATCAGTTCTGAGTTCACGAGGACCCTCAATAATGCAATGGCGGTTGCATGCTCTTTACGTAGATCACGCGGCGGGTAAAAGCCTACTTGGTGGAATGGCAATCTTGGCACACTCAGGGCAAATTGCAGACAACTGTTTAACATAGCCAAAAGCTCCAAAGAGACTGTTGAATGGGATTCCTACAAAACGTATCTCGATTTCTATAAAAAGTCACTGAGGAAAGACCAGCGATTATCCTGAAGACTCTTCTGTGTTCACATAGAGTAATCTTCAGAAGGTTCTAGACAGCGTAAAATCCTTCTATATCCAGCTACCTTCTGAAACCAGACAGCCATTGGAGCACCTCTAACAAGGAGGCCATTGACCTTGCTCTGGACACCCATTTCCCTGGCAGCTCCGCTATTGCAACACGTCGTGTTGAGAATATTGTGATACTATCTAGTAGCAATCCATTTAATATAGTATCCATTGAAAAGTTCCTTTGCGTCATACGTAGTTTTAAACCATTCAAGTCGCCAGGATCGGATTGTTCTACCCTGGCTTAAAATTATTGTTGTTTGAACCTTGTCCTTATTCCCAAACTATGGACCGAGGTAGAAGTCGTCTTCATACCTAAAGCAGATAAAAGCTCGCATGTCAACCCAAAAGATTTCCGACCTATCAGTCTTTCTTCCTTCCTGCTTAAAACGTTGGAGAAATTGATCGATATCCACTTACGTAGCAGCATTAGCTATGCTATCGGCGGTGCAACATGCTTACTGAAAATGCAAGTCAATTGAAAGGACTTATATTCACTCATGCGCTCCGGGAGCGTTCAACAATGTCAAATCAGAAGGAATTACTAAAGCACTTGTAAGACCGAACGTCAAAGCTTCGTTTGGAATGCTAATCAATCAGTAACTTACAGGTAGGATTATTAATACAAAACTGGGCAGAGCTTCGACGATGGGATTCAAGGTGATTGCATATGCAGACGACGTTGCTATTGCTGTCCTGGGGGAAACGATTGACTTTAGAAATGTTCACATCAAATGTTATCACGCTCAGTATACAATTTCCCCTTTTTAGCACTAAACTTCAGGTCGTGTCATATTGCGTCCAGGCGCACTATGATAATGCCAACTCGTCAGAATTATCCGTGAGAACATTTGATGAAATCATCTATAAATCATGTATTAATAGTTTGTAAGTGCGCTGAATAAAGTTACTTTGTTTTTGTCGTTCGAAAAGAGAGTCGTCTTTATAATTTGCTACTCCCCACCCGAGGTAAGGAGCAAATTAGGAACTAAAGGTTGAACTGGTAACAAGTGCCGCTTCAACATCAACAAATCGCCAGGGTGATACTGCCTTGACGAACCTTTCTGTTAGTCCATAGGAGAATCAAAGAGATTCTCCTCAAAACATTGGTGACCCCGACGTGATCAAGTACATTGCTTGTGTCACAATCACAATATTTGCTGCCCCCCACCAGAGGTAAGGAGCAAGTATTGAGAACTCTCACATCATTTGAACAGCGTTACCAGCGTTACTCTGTGGGAGAACTTCCAGAAGGTCGACTCGGAGAGACGAAACGAGTATAGCACGGCATTGGACCATCACTACTTCGCCAAGGAATACTACAGCGGCATCAGCAAGCAGTTGTAGAAACGATACACAGCACAATTTGGGATATGATGGAGGAACCAAATACCTCCACGACGTAGATAGGTATTTTCTGATCGAAGAAGAGGTTCAGAATGCAGTTATCAAATTGCATTAACAATCAAGGTCATCCTCAGAAATCTCAGTGACTGCTCATCAGAATCCTCACGCACTGACTAACCAAATTTCAAAATTACCGAAAATAGTGCTGCCCAGATTCGATGGAGACTATTTAAAATGGAGACAGTTTCGCGATCTCTACGTGGAATTGGTGCATAACCAGCCGATTCCTCATTGCCAGAAAATGTGGTACCTCAAAACCACCGTCACAGGCGAAGCCGAAAAACTTATTCGGCACTTTACAACATCTGAGGCCAGTTATACCGCGGCGTGGAAGGTCATTACCGATCGCTACGAGAACACCCGTTTATTTGTCACAGCGCTCCTCAACAAGTTAATGATGCAAACAACAATCCAAAATGAAAGTGCATCAATGATCAAGGGCCTACATGATACTACACAAGAATGTCTTCTTAGTCTAAAGAACCTAGGCGTTGATACAACAAATTGGGACCCACTACTAATGCATATTCTTCTCAAAAGATTGGATCGAGCCCCTCATTCGTTATGGGAACAGTCGCTTAAGAACCAAAATTACTGCCATCAGTAAAGGACTTCTTGGCATTTCTGGAAACCCGATTCCAGTCTTTAGAAGCATTAGGATCGAGAGCATACAAGTCGTATCAAGAAGAGCAACATGAACGACAAGGAATATCACGAGCATTACCGACGATTGCAACAGCAGGGCTAGCATGCATATCATGCAGGGGTGATCATCAATTATGTAGTTGCCCGAAGTTTTTGAACTTAAGCCCAAGGAATCGCTTAAACGTTGTGCAGAAGGCAAGGTACTGCAGAAACTTTTTGCGTCCAGGTCACAACGCAAGTGATTGCAGTTCCAGGTGCTGTATGAAATGCCAAAAGAAACACAACACACTTCTTCATCTGGAAGAAGCATCAAAGGGAGTATTTTCGGACTCTACGGCTGTAAGAAATACAAAACCGTCTCCCAACAACACGGAGAGATTAGGTAATCTCACTGCAAAATCCGTTACTCTAAATGCGAATTCGAAGCAAGAAGGCACAAACTTCCTTCTAAGCACGGTAATAGTTCAGCTACAAACTAAACCAGGAGATAAAATCGATTGCAGAGCAATATTAGATTCAGGCTCACAAATCAGCATAATCAATGATCAAGAAATTCGGATTGATAACAACGCAAAGTTCAATGGTCTTTGAAGGCGTTGGTAGAGCAACTCAAAGGGCTCCAAGAAGAGTTAGTGTCTTAATGCATTTAAGATTAAGTGGATATTCTGCGAGAATCGAAGCCTTTGCGCTTCCAAGAATCATTTCACCACAGCGTTTGACTGACAGACATATCCGGATGGGTCATCCCGCAAAATATTACGTTAGCTGATCCAACATTTTACCAGTCTGATCACATAGATCTTCTGCTTGGAGCAGAATTTGTTACGAGGCCCTAGAGACCGAAAAAAAAAGTAATTGTACACACAAAACAAACAAACAAAAAAGACACCAGTCACTAAAGGCGACACCACTCACGATAGGTGACGCCAGCCACCAACGTGGTACTAGTCACCAAGGGACAAAACAAAAGATAAACAACTACCTACACTAAATCAAACAAAAAAAAAAAAAAAAAAGTACCTCGAACACCGACCAAAGCGGAGGCAGCAGATCCACATCCATGGTGGAGTCTGGGCACAAGAATTCTCGGCTGCCACCAGTGCAAGACGTCCAACGATGCGATCGTCCTAATCACCGCACTAAAACAATGCGGATCTCTGTATCCACAGAAAAAAACCACTAAAACAATGTGGATCTCCGTATCCACAGAAAAAAACCACTAAAACAATGTGGATCTCCGTATCCACAGAAAAACCACCAAAATAATGTGGATCTCCGAATCAACAGAAAAAGAAAAAAAAAAAAAAAACACCAAAACAATGTGGATCTCCGTATCCACAGAAAAAAAAAAAAAAAAAAAACACCAAAACAATGTGGATTTCCGTATCCACAGAAAATACCGACGAAGTTAGAATGCACGTACCGAACTAAACCCGTAGTGCAAATAAAAAAAGGAAATGAAAAAAAAAAGAAAAGCACTATAAATTTTAATAAAACTCGGAAAAAAAAAAACGAGCGCGGAGAACAGACTGACGGCAACGATAAAATTGACTTATTTGACAGAAACGGACACGCTAGTGGTCCTGTTCGCACATAACTAAGCTCTCCCTCTTTTAAAGAAAATTGGACGAAGGAAAACCCCAAGCGAAAAATCGAAGGGGAATGGAAAAGATCTCTATTTGAAAGTGTTATACGTTCTGTTTGTAGTAAGTTCTCGAGTATTGACATAGTAAATAGATGTTGGGTTAATTAGGGTAGGTTAGTTAGATTAATGTAAGGTATGTTATGTTATTATATTGTTCGAATGTAGGTAAATGTATTAATATGTTAAAGTGTTATATCTAAGTATTATCATCTTGACGAAGGATATTGGCAAAGGGAATTTACCTTTTCCAATGTTCCAATGTTATGGGTGCACATTCTACATTAAAAGAAGAATCCAAAAATTTATCAGAAGTTCGTTTCCCTTTTGGTAGACTTTTGAAAGTAATATAGTGATGTGCTGGTAGACTTCTTTGTGCAACGATGGTGTGTGGGGGAATGAGAGGGCCGTCCTTCCGCTGAACAGGTGCGACGATGACATGTCAGGACGACTGCACTGACGAGACAAGGACCATACGTGACGACTTTACGTACATTACGTGAACAGTAGACAGTAGTGGCTGGATTGAGGCATTAGGGGCCATCTCCAACGATTATAGGCCAAGGAGTTGGCGAAGGTTGTGTCATCCAGACACAAGGGTGGGTTCGCAATGCCGGTACCGTCAACACCTGGCACGTCTCTGGGACGAGACGAACCCACATCCGGGAGAAACTAGGGGATACAGATGCCGGAGTATAGGGCTAGAATAGGATAGTTATAAGTTAGTTTATGTATACGTTAGGGCTTATCGTAAGTTTTAAAGTAGATTAGGTTTAGATTAGAATAGTTAGGTTTAGGTTAGATCTGGCATACCCTTCTTTCTTCGGGATATGGGCATAAGCCCTTGAGCTTCTTCACCTGTCTTCTTTCCTATCTTCTTTAAGTCCGTCCGTTGTCTAATTAAGTTAGCTTTTCTCTTCTCTATTAGGTTCTTTTTAATACACATATGGCACGATATTATTTGTGTTTGAGCAGGTGGTGTGAGAGTGATGGGAGACAAGAACCAGCCCCGTCCGACGAGTTAAGCCGTGCAACCGCGTGCGTGCCACCGTCCCCTTCACACACACTACAGATGCCTCCGTGGCCTGCCCGTAGCTCATAACAAATTTTACCATGAATTTCTTGCAATCGGACAAATAAAACTATCCGGCGAGCTGCCAACCCTGCAGAATACTGTTTTCGGGTGGATAGTAGCGAGCAGAATTAGAAGGATTCCTTCCACCACGGTAATCTGTGGAATTTGCACTAATGACCTGAGCGTGAAAGAAACAATTCAAAAATTTTGAGATACCGAAGACTCAGAGGAAACACTGGGAAAGCAGTTAACGATAGGAGAAAGGCGATGTGAGACACACTTCAATCAAACTGTTAGTAGGGATGACAATAACCTATTTGTGGTAAGCCTGCCGTTCTCTGATGATCCACAAACCTTAGGACAATCTAAGAAAGTGGCTCTTCCTCGTTTCATGGCATTAGAAAGAAAACTGGAAAACAATTCCGAGCTGCGGCACCCATACAGAGTCTTCATGAAAGAATACGAGCAGCTAGGCCATATGAAAAAACTGGCTACGAAATCTATTCCGTCAACGCATTACTTCCTTCCACACCATTGCGTTCTAAAGCCCGATAGCAGCAGTACGAAGTTGAGAGTGGTGTTCGATGCATCAGCAAAAACATTGAGAAATATCTCACTCAACGATATTTTACATATGGGGCCTGTACTACAGGAAGAGTTATTCAGTGTATTATTACAATTTCGGCTACCTCGATTCGTATTCACTGTCTACATACAAAAAATGTGCTGCCGTGAAATAAGGCCAAACGAAATAAGGCCATATTTGAAAATGTGGCCTTATTTCGCTTTGTGAAAGTGAAATAAAGCCATATTTTCAAATTTGGCCTTATTTCACTTTCACAAAGCGAAATAAAGCCAAATCAGCGAGCGAAATAAGACCAAATTTGGCCTTATTTCGCTTAACGAAAGTGAAATAACGCCAAATGCTGCGAGCTGAAGTACGAGGCTATAGTTTAATGGGAGAAAAAAATTGTTTTACCGTAAGCAATGTAAATGAGTAAATATTTGCTTCATTGCCTGTTAATTTAAAAACATTTTATTAGTTGGTGATAATCGGCAGATGTAACAACTTTGCGAAATGGAAAGTAGTAGAAGTGATTTAATATTCCCGTTCGAGTTATGTGAGTATTTTAGAAAAGGAAGTATTCTGCTTTATATTCCAGAAATAAAACATTTGTATAAGTTTGAAATGAACACGAAAATCGCTAAGCGATACACCTGTTACAATAAAGGATGCAGTGCTAGTGCTGTAATTGATTTAAATAATCAGAACTTAATTCGAATCCCGAAATCAAGTGCCGCACATAATCATCCAAGTGCAGAAAAGATAATAACGAAAATGAAAATTATTAGTAAAATAAAGGAAGAGTGTGCAAACACTTCTCTAAAAAAAAGCGGAATTCGGGAAGTGTTTGATGAAGTCTGTGCAAACGACATTAAAAGTGCTCCAAGTGTTCAATTTGGAAAAATGAGAAGGCAGCTTATCAACATCAGGAACAAATCATTCCCCAAAGCTCCCGTTACCGCAAAAGAAGTGTTGAACTTATTTCAATCAAAAAATGTGATGAATGATTTTGGAATGTCGCGATACCAAAGTAGTGACCCCTTCTATAGGTGCACAGTTATTGAGGATAATTTTTCTTACACAATCTTCCTATCCCCAACAATTGCAACTGCCATCCAAAAGTTGCCGGAGACAGCAAACCGCGAGTATTTATTGGATGGGACTTTCAGTATTCTTCCATCTTGCGGCTATAAGCAGCTATTGATCGTGCACTTTGCTCATGATCAACATGTAAGAAATGTATAATTCGATGTGTACTAATAACGTATGCATTGAAATTTTTTGATTTTTAAGTATGCATAGATGTACCTACATCCATATATGTATGAATATGTATGGGGGGCATGCTGTCCCCCTGCAACCCCCCTGCTTGGGGTCACTGTTGGATTTGGGGTATTTCGGAGGTTTGGTGTATGAACAGTTTCTCTATATCCATGAAACTTTGCAAATACCAATCTTGCACCTACCCAAATCCAACAGTGACCCCAAGCAGGGGGGTTGCAGGGGGCAGCATGCCCCCCCCATACATATTGCGCTGTTTATGCATTCACATAAGTGACATAAAGCCAAATCGGTCTAATGTTAAAATGTTTCGGTATCAAATTTTAAAATATTAAATACATACTGTAGTATGCGGGCTACGGCTCGAGTAGATAAAACAATTATTCTGAGAAATTATTTCTTTATTTTCTACTCTATAGAACAATTCAAGTTCACACTATACTATTCTTCGCCTTATTCTTTTCTTACAAGGTCTCTTTCCTCTCAAATCACTTTATCTCCTTTCAATTTCTTAATTCACAAATCCAAACTAATTACTTTTTCTTGTTCACTCTCCACTTTCAATTTATCACCAAATTACAACTTCGCCCATTATCACTTTTCTAATCTCTTCGCCACGGTTCTAAACCAACTGTGTTTTTTTTTGATCGCCATCTGTCCTTATATAGCAGAAGTTTCTGATAGCCAGAAGCTTCTAGCAAATTCTTCGACCACTGGAACAAGAGAAATAATTATTGCAGTTATAATTCCCTTTTATCCCTGATATTATTCGTCTCTTTCGTTGACATGAGCTGTGGAGACTTCGTCCCAGACACGAACCTCGAATGAAAGGACAGTTTGAACCAAAATTCTGCCAAAATGGAAAGTCACTTCGGAATTTGCTGCATAGACATAGGCGCGTAGTTATTATTATGCTACACTGCCCCCCTCTTAGACGTGTTCGTCCCGAACAAGTGCATCCTCATTTCGGCCATTGTATCGACTCAGTCGGTCCACATGAACCACTTTCATTTTGGCCCTCGGTCCTCGCTGGATGCGGTAGACAACATCGTTGATGCGGGTTACTATTCTGTAGGGACCTTCCCAGTTCCGCTGTAATTTAGGTGACTTCCCCTTTTGGCGATGGGGATTATACAGCCACACCAGATCTCCTTCCTGGAATCCTGACGTTGTTGCCTTGGCATCATACCTGGTCTTCATGCGGTCGCTCGTCATCTTAATCTGGCTTCTGGTCCTTTGGTGTATGTCCCTAAGACTTTCCCTAAGGTCCGCCACGTACTCTTCTTCATTTCTGGGCTCATTGGTAGGAGATCCAAATTTCACCTCACTGGGTAAACGAGCTATTCCACCGAATAAGATTTCGAACGGCGTATGTCGAGTAGTGCTATGCACGGCACTTCTATAGGCCATCAAAAACAAGGGAATCTGCCGGTCCCAATCCCGTTGGTAGTCACCTACGACCTTCGAGAGATGTTCGTCCAAAGTCCTATTGAAACGCTCCACCATACCGTCCGACTGTGGATGAAGCGGGGTTGTCCTTGTCTTTTTGATTCCGAGTAGTTGACACATCTCTTGGAAGATTCTTGACTCGAAGTTCCGCCCTTGGTCAGAATGCAATTCCAAGGGCACACCGAATCTGCCAACCCAATTGTAGACGATCTGCTCCGCCACGGTTCTGGCTTCCTGGTTAGGGATCGGAAACGCTTCCGGCCACTTACTGAAGTAGTCCATCACTACGAGTATATACCGATTACCATTGTCGGTTTCCGGAAAGGGCCCTGCGATGTCAATGGCGATTCGTTCGAAAGGTGCTCCCACGTTGTATTGGTGCATCTTACCTCGAGTTTTGATTCTCGGACCCTTGCTAGCTGCACACACGTCGCATTTTCTGCACCAGTCTTCGATATCTTCCTTCGCTTTTAACCAATAAAAACGTTCTCGTACCTTTTCTAGCGTCTTATTCACTCCCAAGTGGCCTCCGGTCGCCCCGCCATGCATTTCCTGTAACACCTCCTTGACCCTCGTCCGCGGTACGACAAGCTGCATTACAAACGACTTTCCGTCGGAGGATTCCCATTTTCTTCTCAGAACACCTTCTTGGACATGGAGGGAGTCCCACTGCGCAAAATATGCCTTTAAGGTCGGGCTTCTGTGAGAGATGTCCTGATGATCCGGTTTCTCCATGTTCTCCTTCCAGGCCAGAATCGGCTCGATATCCGGGTCTTCCTTCTGAGCGTTCCGGATCTCATCTACGCTCCAGCCGGCGATAGGTTCGGCTCTCATTCTTTGGATGGAAACCAGCTCCCGTTCTTCCTGACGCGCACAATGTTTACAATCCGTTCTGCATGGTCTCCGGGACAGTGCATCCGCATTAGAGTGGAGCCTTCCTTTACGATGCTGTATTTCGTAGTCGTAGATTTGCAGCCTTTCGATCCATCTTGCGACCTGACCCTCAGGACTCTTGAACTGTAATAGCCATTTTAAGGCTGCATGGTCTGTGCGAAGAACGAACTTCCTCCCGTAGAGGTATTTGTGAAAATGCTTCGTAGCCAAGATCAAAGCTAGAAGTTCTCTCCTTGTCACGCAGTAGTTCCTTTCTGGCTTAGAGAGCACCTTGCTGAAGTACGCAACCACCTTCTCTTGGCCGTCATGCACCTGGGAGAGTACGGCTCCTACCCCGACATTACTAGCATCTGCATCCACAACGAACGTTTCCCCGGGAGTGGGGTAAGCCAGTATCGGGGCATCGCATAGCCGTTGTTTAAGTGCCTTGAAGCTCTTCTCGCACTCAATTGACCATTTGAATTGTTTTCCCTTTTCCGTCAACTGGTGCAGGTTCTTTGCGATCCCGGCAAAATCCTTCACGAACCGTCTGTAGTAGGTGGCTAGGCCCAGGAAGCTCCTTAGTTGGTGTTTGTCTTTGGGGACTGGCCAGTTTTTCACCGCTTCGACCTTCTCCGGATCGGTTCTCACTCCTTTCGCTGAAATTATGTGTCCCAGGTACTTGACTTCCGCTCTAAACAGGGCGCACTTCTTGGGGTTGAGCTTCAGGCGGGCACTTCGAAGCCTTTGAAACACATCCCTTAGATTGTCTCGGTGTTGCGCAAACGTTTTTCCTATGACGATGACATCATCCAAGTAAACCAAACAGGTTTTCCATGTTAACCCTTGCAGGACACATTCCATCAATCGCTCGAAAGTCGCCGGAGCATTGCACAGCCCGAATGGCATTACCGTGAATTGCCATAGCCCATTTCCTGCGGTGAAGGCGGTTTTCTCCCGGTCTTCTGGATGGATCTGTACCTGCCAGTAGCCACTCTTCAAGTCGAGAGTGGAAAACCATCGGGCTCCTGATAGTGTGTCTAGCGTGTCGTCAATCCGTGGCAGAGGGTAGCTGTCTTTCTTGGTGACGTAATTGAGCTGCCGATAGTCCACGCAGAACCGCGTGCTGCCATCTTTCTTCTTAACCAGTACAACCGGTGATGCCCACGGACTTTTGGAACTTTCAATCAGACCTTCTTTCTCCATTGCCGACACCATCTCTGCAACTTCTGTCTGCTTTGCCAATGGAAGGCGCCTAGCAGGCTGACGAATTGGTCTAGTATCACCAGTGTCTATTCGATGTTGTACCAGGTGTGTTCGGCCGTATTCTCCGTCCTGTGAGGCAAATACATCAGCATACTCATTGATAAGATTCTCTGCCATAGTTCGCTGCTCCTGATTCAGCTCACTGGACTGGAGAATCGTTTCTCTCGTTTCCGCTGTCCAAGGTGATGTGAGAGGTTTTGGAGCATCACGTTCAGATATTGTTGCGACGGCGGTAATCGGCGTGCATTTTCCAGTCACCTCCCCTCGCCTTAGTTTGACAGTGTGTGGTCTTGCGTTCAAAACTCTTACTGGAACCATGGTGTTCTTTGGTTCGACTAACGTCTTTCCCACGATGTAGTCTTGAGAATTCTTCTCTGGGTCTGGTTCTACTATGTAGAATCGGTGGCTCCCAAGATCACCTTCCAGTTTCGTCCAAATGATTGTCTCTGAAGACGGCGGCAAAACTTCGTCTTTGCTGATGACTGTCCTGAGAGTTACGGCATTCTCATTTCCGTACACCATCGGAATCTCCACATTTCGATACCTCAGTACTTGCATCCCGATGTCCAAGATTACTTCATTTGCTTTCATGAAGTCTACTCCGATGATGCACTCGTCGCATATATCTGCCACCAGAAACGCATGGGAGAACGTCAGTCCTGCCAGAGTAATCGTAAGACGAACTTCTCCAAATACCTTCGCCATTTCCCCTGTTGCAGTCTTCAGGCAGTAGCTGTTGGTGTTGTGCAGCCAGGAGCTTTTGACGATATCTCTTCTTACAATGGAGGCAGTGGCACCTGTGTCGATGGTGGCTACGCACTTCTTCTCGTTGATTAGTGCCTCCACTGTCAGGCTCTTGTTACCCCGTTTGGTTTGCGAAACTTGAATGGTGGTCCTGGGGGCCTCGATTCCAGTAACCAACTTCTGCCCCGCGAAGTTGGTCCTTACGCATTTCCCGACTGCTGGTTTTGGGAAGTCTGACTGACAGGATGGATGTTATCACCGCCAGATGCTTCCTCTCTGCTTCTCCTACTTCCGCAATGTGAACAATTTCCTCGTCTAGGTGCACTTCTGCACTGCCGTTGTAGGTGTCCGGTTTGGTTGCAATTCCAGCAACGGATTTGACTTCCGCGAGCTCTGTCTTCATCCATGATGGCTGTTCTCTGGCATGAGCATTCCACGACGGACATTTCCCTGACACGGTGTATTCCCTGGTATGCTTGGTCCGCAGCCTTCATTGACAAAGCGAATGCCAATGCCTCGGGGAGTGTTCGCTTTTCAGCCATACTTACAGCCATTTGCAGTTGTCTGTCCTCTATGGCCTGAATAAAAGCTTCCACCGCCATTTCGTTGATAAGCTCCTCACCGGCTTTAGGGTATGAAAGATGGGCTAGTCGCTCTATATCCGCTTGCAACTGTTGGAGCGTTTCCCCCCTTTTCTGGACTCGACTACGCAGCTGAACCCTGTACACCTGCTGCATGTGTTCATCCCCAAACCGCATCTCGATAGCCTGAACCAGAGAGTCGTAGTTCTGCTGTTTATCTTCCGGGATGGTCTGCAAGAGCTCCGCAGCTGGACCCCTCAGTGCAAGCGTGAGTGCAATAGACTTCTCTTCATCGTCCCAGCTATTGGTCATTGCGGCCGCTTCGAATTGCCTCTTATAAATTGGCCATGATGTTTGACCATCGAAGATAGGAGGCTGCATCTCCTTTCTTCTCAGACCGTCAGTGGAATATTCCCGTGCTTTCTGTCTCTTCACGTTGCTGAGCTCCTTAGCAAGATTTTCGACTTGCTTTCCTACTATCTCGAATTGCGTATCCACTTTTTCAAACTGAATCTCTATCTTCCCGAACTGAGTTTCCTGTTTCTCAAAATTTTCATCGAATCTAGTTTCGACTTTTTCGAGTTGCGTCTCTACCTTCTCGATTTTCTCTTCGATCACTTCGAATTTGGATTCCAAGTTCTTGTTTTGCTCATCAAGTTTACTTTCCAGAGCATCTAGAGAATTCTTTTGTTCGTCCATTGCTTTCTTTTGTTCATCCATTGCCTTCTTTTGTTCATCCAACATAAGTTCTAGAGAATTCTTTTGTTCGTCCAGCTTAAGTTCTAGAGAATTCCTTTGGTCGCCCATTGCTTTCTTTTGTTCGTCCATCGCTTTCTTTTGTTCGTCCATCGCTTTCTTTTGTTCGTCCAGCTTAAGTTCTAGAGAATTCCTTTGATCTTCTATTGCTTTCTTTTGTTCGTCCATGACTAACTTAAGTTGCAGGAGCAGACTTGTTATACCCGGGTCGGCTGCTGTACTTACTGCTTCCTCTTCCACGTCAAACTCTACGTCGTGCGGATTTTCACCTTCCTGCGTTACTGCTTCTTCCAGACGAATCAGTAGGGCATCTTTTCCCCCAGTTGTGTCGAGGTTCCGCTTACTGAGTTCTGCCTTTAGTTGAGTTATAGTTAGTTTTCCCAATTTGCGACCCATTTTGCGCAACTAATTAACTCAACACAGAAATCGTTTTTTTTTTTTTTTTTGCTTGTGCAATTTCACACCACGGAAATAGTTATTCACAGAATAAGTTTTATCCCACTTCTGACACCAATGTAGTATGCGGGCTACGGCTCGAGTAGATAAAACAATTATTCTGAGAAATTATTTCTTTATTTTCTACTCTATAGAACAATTCAAGTTCACACTATACTATTCTTCGCCTTATTCTTTTCTTACAAGGTCTCTTTCCTCTCAAATCACTTTATCTCCTTTCAATTTCTTAATTCACAAATCCAAACTAATTACTTTTTCTTGTTCACTCTCAACTTTCAATTTATCACCAAATTACAACTTCGCCCATTATCACTTTTCTAATCTCTTCGCCACGGTTCTAAACCAACTGTGTGTTTTTTTTTGATCGCCATCTGTCCTTATATAGCAGAAGTTTCTGATAGCCAGAAGCTTCTAGCAAATTCTTCGACCACTGGAACAAGAGAAATAATTATTGCAGTTATAATTCCCTAATATTATCCCTAATATTATCCCTAATATTATTTGTCTCTTTCGTTGACATGAGCTGTGGAGACTTCGTCCCAGACACGAACCTCGAATGAAGGAATGAAGCGGAATCTCGACACAACTGGGGGAAAAGATGCCCTACTGATTCGGCTGGAAGAAGCAGTAACGCAGGAAGGTGAAAATCCGCATGATATAGAGTTTGACGTGGAAGAGGAACCAGCAAGTACAGTAGCCGACCCGGGTATAATAAGTCTGCTCCTGCAACTTAAGTTAGTCATGGACGAACAAAAGAAAGCAATAGAAGATCAAAGTCATAAGCTCGATGACCAAAAGAATTCTCTAGAACTTAAGCTGGATGAACAAAAGAAAGCGATGGACGAACAAAAGAAAGCAATGGGCGACCAAAGGAATTCTCTAGAACTTAAGCTGGACGAACAAAAGAAAGGAATGGACGAACAAAAGAATTCTCTAGAACTTAAGCTGGACGAACAAAAGAAAGCAATGGACGAACAAAAGAATTCTCTAGATGCTCTGGAAAGTAAACTTGATGAGCAAAACAAGAACTTGGAATCCAAATTCGAAGTGATCGAAGAAAAAATCGAGAAGGTCGAGACGCAACTCGAAAAAGTCGAAATTAGATTCGATGAAAATTTTGAGAAACATGAAACTCAGTTCGGGAAGATAGAGACTCAGTTTGAAAAAGTGGATACGCAATTCGAGATAGTAGGAAAGCAAGTCGAAAATCTTGCTAAGGAGCTCAGCAACGTGAAGAGACAGAAAGCACGGGAATATTCCACTGACGGTCTGAGAAGAAAGGAGATGCAGCCTCCTATCTTCGATGGTCAAACATCATGGCCAATTTATAAAAGGCAATTCGAAGCGGCCGCAATGACCAATAGCTGGGACGATGAAGAGAAGTCTATTGCACTCACGCTTGCACTGAGGGGTCCAGCTGCGGAGCTCTTGCAGACCATCCCGGAAGATAAACAGCAGAACTACGACTCTCTGGTTCAGGCTATCGAGATGCGGTTTGGGGATGAACACATGCAGCAGGTGTACAGGGTTCAGCTGCGTAGTCGAGTCCAGAAAAGGGGGGAAACGCTCCAACAGTTGCAAGCGGATATAGAGCGACTAGCCCATCTTTCATACCCTAAAGCCGGTGAGGAGCTTATCAACGAAATGGCGGTGGAAGCTTTTATTCAGGCCATAGAGGACAGACAACTGCAAATGGCTGTAAGGATGGCTGAAAAGCGAACACTCCCCGAGGCATTGGCATTCGCTTTGTCAATGAAGGCTGCGGAGCAAGCATACCAGGGAATACACCGTGTCAGGGAAATGTCCGTCGTGGAATGCTCATGCCAGAGAACAGCCGTCATGGATGAAGACAGAGCTCGCGGAAGTCAAATCCGTTGCTGGAATTGCAACCAAACCGGACACCTACAACGGCAGTGCAGAAGTGCACCTAGACGAGGAAATTGTCCACATTGCGGAAGTAGGAGAAGCAGAGAGGAAGCATCCTGTCGGTCAGACTTCCCAAAACCAGCAGTCGGGGGATGCGTAAGGACCAACTTCGCGGGGCAGAAGTTGGTTACTGGAATCGAGGCCCCCAGGACCACCATTCAAGTTTCGCAAACCAAACGGGGTAACAAGAGCCTGACAGTGGAGGCACTAATCAACAAGAAGAAGTGCGTAGCCACCATCGACACAGGTGCCACCGCCTCCATTGTAAGAAGAGATATCGTCAAAGGCTCCTGGCTGCACAACACCAACAGCTACTGCCTGAAGACTGCAACAGGGGAAATGGCGAAGGTATTTGGAGAAGTTCGTCTTACGATTACTCTGGCAGGACTGACGTTCGCCCATGCGTTTCTGGTGGCAGACATATGCGACGAGTGCATCATCGGAATAGACTTCATGAAAGCAAATGAAGTAATCTTGGACATCGGGATGCAAGTACTGAGGTATCGAAATGTGGAGATTCCGATGGTGTACGGAAATGAGAATGCCGTAACTCTCAGGACAGTCATCAGCAAAGACGAAGTTTTGCCGCCGTCTTCAGAGACAATCATTTGGACGAAGCTGGAAGGTGATCTTGGGAGCCACCGATTCTACATAGTAGAACCAGACCCAGAGAAGAATTCTCAAGACTACATCGTGGGAAAGACGTTAGTCGAACCAAAGAACACCATGGTTCCAGTGAGAGTTTTGAACGCAAGACCACACACTGTCAAACTAAGGCGAGGGGAGGTGACTGGAAAATGCACGCCGATTACCGCCGTCGCAACAATATCTGAACGTGATGCTCCAAAACCTCTCCCATCACCTTGGACAGCGGAAACGAGAGAGACGATTCTCCAGTCCAGTGAGCTGAATCAGGAGCAGCGAACTATGGCAGAGAATCTTATCAATGAGTACGCTGATGTATTTGCCGCACAGGACGGAGAATACGGCCGAACACACCTGGTACAACATCGAATAGACACTGGTGATACTAGACCAATTCGTCAGCCTGCTAGGCGCCTTCCATTGGCAAAGCAGACAGAAGTTGCAGAGATGGTGTCGGCAATGGAGAAAGAAGGTGTGATTGAAAGTTCCAAAAGTCCGTGGGCATCACCGGTTGTACTGGTTAAGAAGAAAGATGGCAGCACGCGGTTCTGCGTGGACTATCGGCAGCTCAATTACGTCACCAAGAAAGACAGCTACCCTCTGCCACGGATTGACGACACGCTAGACACACTATCAGGAGCCCGATGGTTTTCCACTCTCGACTTGAAGAGTGGCTACTGGCAGGTACAGATCCATCCAGAAGACCGGGAGAAAACCGCCTTCACCGCAGGAAATGGGCTATGGCAATTCACGGTAATGCCATTCGGGCTGTGCAATGCTCCGGCGACTTTCGAGCGATTGATGGAATGTGTCCTGCAAGGGTTAACATGGAAAACCTGTTTGGTATACTTGGATGATATCATCGTCGTAGGAAAAACGTTTGCGCAACACCGAGACAATCTAAGGGATGTGTTTCAAAGGCTTCGAAGTGCCCACCTGAAGCTCAACCCCAAGAAGTGCGCCCTGTTTAGAGCGGAAGTCAAGTACCTGGGACACATAATTTCAGCGAAAGGAGTGAGAACCGATCCGGAGAAGGTCGAAGCGGTGAAAAACTGGCCAGTCCCCAAAGACAAACACCAACTAAGGAGCTTCCTGGGCCTAGCCACCTACTACAGACGGTTCGTGAAGGATTTTGCCGGGATCGCAAAGAACCTGCACCAGTTGACGGAAAAGGGAAAACAATTCAAATGGTCAATTGAGTGCGAGAAGAGCTTCAAGGCACTTAAACAACGGCTATGCGATGCCCCGATACTGGCTTACCCCACTCCCGGGGAAACGTTCGTTGTGGACGCAGATGCTAGTAATGTCGGGGTAGGAGCCGTACTCTCCCAGGTGCATGACGGCCAAGAGAAGGTGGTTGCGTACTTCAGCAAGGTGCTCTCTAAGCCAGAAAGGAACTACTGCGTGACAAGTCGGGAACTTCTAGCTTTGATCTTGGCTACGAAGCATTTTCACAAATACCTCTACGGGAGGAAGTTCGTTCTTCGCACAGACCATGCAGCATTAAAATGGCTATTACAGTTCAAGAGTCCTGAGGGTCAGGTCGCAAGATGGATCGAAAGGCTGCAAATCTACGACTACGAAATACAGCATCGTAAAGGAAAACTCCACTCTAATGCGGATGCACTGTCCCGGAGACCATGCAGAACGGATTGTAAACATTGTGCGCGTCAGGAAGAACGGGAGCTGGTTTCCATCCAAAGAATGAGAGCCGAACCTATCGCCGGCTGGAGCGTAGATGAGATCCGGAACGCTCAGAAGGAAGACCCCGATATCGAGCCGATTCTGGCCTGGAAGGAGAACATGGAGAAACCGGATCATCAGGACATCTCTCACAGAAGCCCGACCTTAAAGGCATATTTTGCGCAGTGGGACTCCCTCCATGTCCAAGAAGGTGTTCTGAGAAGAAAATGGGAATCCTCCGACGGAAAATCGTTTGTAATGCAGCTTGTCGTACCGCGGACGAGGGTCAAGGAGGTGTTACAGGAAATGCATGGCGGGGCGACCGGAGGCCACTTGGGAGTGAATAAGACGCTAGAAAAGGTACGGGAACGTTTTTATTGGTTAAAAGCGAAGGAAGATATCGAAGACTGGTGCAGAAAATGCGACGTGTGTGCAGCTAGCAAGGGTCCGAGAATCAAAACTCGAGGTAAGATGCACCAATACAACGTGGGAGCACCTTTCGAACGAATCGCCATTGACATCGCAGGGCCCTTTCCGGAAACCGACAATGGTAATCGGTATATACTCGTAGTGATGGACTACTTCAGTAAGTGGCCGGAAGCGTTTCCGATCCCTAACCAGGAAGCCAGAACCGTGGCGGAGCAGATCGTCTACAATTGGGTTAGCAGATTCGGTGTGCCCTTGGAATTGCATTCTGACCAAGGGCGGAACTTCGAGTCAAGAATCTTCCAAGAGATGTGTCAACTACTCGGAATCAAAAAGACAAGGACAACCCCGCTTCATCCACAGTCGGACGGTATGGTGGAGCGTTTCAATAGGACTTTGGACGAACATCTCTCGAAGGTCGTAGGTGACTACCAACGGGATTGGGACCGGCAGATTCCCTTGTTTTTGATGGCCTATAGAAGTGCCGTGCATAGCACTACTCGACATACGCCGTTCGAAATCTTATTTGGTGGAATAGCTCGTTTACCCAGTGAGGTGAAATTTGGATCTCCTACCAATGAGCCCAGAAATGAAGAAGAGTACGTGGCGGACCTTAGGGAAAGGCTTAGGGACATACACCAAAGGACCAGAAGCCAGATTAAGATGACGAGCGACCGCATGAAGACCAGGTATGATGCCAAGGCAACAACGTCAGGATTCCAGGAAGGAGATCTGGTGTGGCTGTATAATCCCCATCGCCAAAAGGGGAAATCACCTAAGTTACAGCGGAACTGGGAAGGTCCCTACAGAATAGTAACCCGCATCAACGATGTTGTCTACCGCATCCAGCGAGGACCAAGGGCCAAAATGAAAGTGGTTCATGTGGACCGACTGAGTCGATACAATGGCCGAAATGAGGATGCACTTGTTCGGGACGAACACGTCTAAGAGGGGGGCAGTGTAGCATAATAATAACTACGCGCCTATGTCTATGCAGCAAATTCCGAAGTGACTTTCCATTCTGGCAGAATTTTGGTTCAAACTGTCCTTCATTCGAGGTTCGTGTCTGGGACGAAGTCTCCACAGCTCATGTCAACGAAAGAGACAAATAATATTAGGGATAATATTAGGGATAATATTAGGGAATTATAACTGCAAGAATTATTTCTCTTGTTCCAGTGGTCGAAGAATTTGCTAGAAGTTTCTGGCTATCAGAAACTTCTGCTATATAAGGACAGATGGCGATCAAAAAAACACACAGTTGGTTTAGAACCGTGGCGAAGAGATTGGAAAAGTGATGATGGGCGAAGTGGTAATTTGGTGATAAATTGAAAGTTGAGAGTGAACAAGAAAAAGTAATTAGTTTGGATTTGTGAATTAAGTAATTGAAAGGAGATAAAGTGATTTAAGAGGAAAGAGACATTGTAAGAAAAGAATTGGCGAAGAATAGTATAGTGTGAGCTTGAATTGTTCTATAGAGTAGAAAATAAAGAAATAATTTCACAGAATAATTGTTTTATCTACTCGAGCCGTAGCTCGCATATTACAATATTTTCATCTTTTTCAATATATTGAAGCAATATATTGTAACTGATTACGAAAAAGCATTGAGAAACACTCTTAAGAATCTTTTTCCAAGAGGAAAGTTAACGGCCTGTTGGTTTCATTATTGCCAGGCTGTTAGGAGAAAGGCGTGTCAAATAGCGACGTTTGTAAGCTTCCTTAATAAGAACAGAGAAGCGAACCGACTCTACCGTAAGTTCTTAGTACTTCCGCTACTGAGACCTGGCGATATTTATTCAGCGTTCTACATTTTATATGCAGAAGCAAATGGTAAAGCATTAAAAATAAATGGAGAAAGTATTTTCAACGATTTTTTAAAATATTATAAGCGGCAATGGATAGACAAGGTAATAGATTATTTTTAGTTACATATTATAACATTTTTTTTTTAAACAAAGGCAACTAATTTAGGAAACTCCATCTGCTATGTCTGTATTTGGAAAAACGAATAGGACGACAAGTGCTCTGGAAGGCTACAATAGTCGCCTCAGTCAAAAACTTCCAAAGCACGGCACTTTTTTCAAATTTATTGACTGCTTGCTAGATGAAGATCGCATAAAATCAAAAGAGTTCATCATGTCCTTAGATGGAACTTTTGATATTTTCGAACCTCCAAAAAAAAAATTTAAGCACAAGCAAATACAGATTGAGGAGAGTTTGAAGAAATTGGGCAAGAAAATAATTTCAATCAATGATTTTTTAAATCAAATGACAAACAACTATAACAAGCTTTTAGATGAAAAATCTGCAAATTTAATATATCGTCATGAGAGTGAAGAAGAAGCAGACCAAGATCCTGTGGATCACGATCTATATAATGTCACTGAAACGAGAGTTATTTGCGTAATCTGCAGCAGAAATGAACGTACTATCCTTTGCAACCATGTAACCACTTTAAATTATGTTTAGATTGTTTTACCCAAATTTCGGAAAAGTACATGAAAGACAACAATCCAGTTCTGTGCCCAATTTGTAGATAAATTGTTCAGAATAGCACACGAATTTATTGCTAAAATGACGTTACTTATGACCATATTTATGCATATTAATGAATACCAAACGCTTTCTTTTTTTATTGTTTAACTGTATAAATGGACGTTATAACTAATTGCAAATAAAAAACCGTTGTTTATACTGCTTGTTTCATTTCTTTTTGCTAAACAAATTCTATATTATGAGATAGTTTTATTCAAACCTAAATTGTGCTCAGGATAGCCACATTTGGCCTTTTTTCACTTGACCAAAGTGAAATAAGGCCAACTGAACCCAAAGCGCAATAAGGCCAAGTTGGCCTTATTTCACTTTGGTTAAGTGAAATAAGGCGAAATGTAGAAATATGGCCTTATTTCAAAGCGAAATAAGGCCAAATTTTCAAATATGGCCTTATTTCGTTTGGCCTTATTTCACGGCACCAAAACATGTACAGACAAATCTAATTAAAGGACGAGGATAAAAAATATCAATTAATTTGGTGGCGAAATGATCCAAATCAACCTATCCGCTGCTATCAGCTTAACACTGTAACGTATGGAACGTCTTCCGCTACATATTTAGCCATAAAATGTTTACAACGTCTGGCCCAAGAGGAGAGCTGAAGTACTACAACGCAATTGTTATGTAGATGATGTTATGGCTGAAGCTGACAGCATAATTACAGCTCGGGATAAGCAATCATAGTTATCATCATTACTCAATATGGCAAGCTTCAAACTACACAAATGGTGTTCGAATCATCCTCAACTACTACGCAATATTGCACCAGAAGATCAAGCAGTACAATTATTCATCCATCACAACTCTCGGTTTAATACGAGTATGGATGATCAAATCTGATAACTTCTGTTTAAAGTTCAGTCCTGCGATATATGAGAAAATAACCAAAAGAACTGTAGCATCCGAAATAGCCCGACTATTCGATCCGCTTGGAATTTTTGCACCAGTAGTCGTAACCGCCAAGTTATTTCTGCAAGAGTTATGGAAACTTAAACAGGATTGGGACGCATCCTTACCGCTGGAACTACACACCCGATGGACCCATTTCCGACAAAGCCTATATTCACTAGAAGGATTCCAGATTCTCCGACATGTTTTGCCGACCGAATTCCTCGTACTGTACAGTTGCATGCATTCGCTGATGCATCGGAGAAGGCTTATGGTGCTGTCATATACATGTGGTCTACGGACAACGACGGAAGGACGATAGTACGACTCTTGTGTTCAAAGTCCTGACTGGCTCCCCCTCCACGAAAGAAAATTACTCTTCCAAGGCTAAAGTAGTGCGCAGCAGAATTAGCAGCCAAGTTAGTTGATAGAGTATGACGGTGCCTTAAGATTGAAGATAAGCCCACTTTCCTATGGACTGACTCGGAAATAGTCTTAGCATGGATAAACTCAGCGTCAACTGACTTCCAAATATTTATTAGAAACAGTATAGCCTCCATTCATCGATTCTCTATACCAAAACAATGGAGACATGTCAGATCCAAAGAAAATCCAGCAGACAGATTTTCATCTCATACCTCCACGAGCACCACACTTCGGCGGTTTTTGGGAAGCTGCTGTTAAGTCGGCCAAACACTTGCTACAATCAACATTAGACGCAGCAGCATTAACGTATAAAGAAATGGAAACGGTTGTCATTGAAGTAGAGGCAATACTAAATTCAAGACCAATAACACCAATGTCAGCAGATCCTAACGATTTAATGTTTTTAACACCGGGACACTTCCTCATTGGAGAACCACTAAACTCATCGGTAGACTCCCATGCAGACCCATTAAAATTAAATTCAGTTAAGCGATGGCAGCTAGTGACCCACTTAAAAAATGAAGTGGTGCGACGATGGCACCTGGAGTATATAAACCAACTACAGTACGGTCGAAGTGGAAACAGCGGGTTCCAAACGTAAAACTTTGAACTATGGAAATTAGGACGTATCGAAAAAACTTACCCAGAAGACGATGGACTGATTCGGGTAGCTGATGTTCGCACTTCGACAGGAGTGCTACGCCGTCCCATTTATAAACTGGCACCACTCCCAACTGAAGATATTAACGCTGATCATGAAACAACGAGTACAGAAGAATCGGATCATAATGGCAGTCACAGTAACTCGCAGATCAAAAAGAACATGAAGATGTCTTTGGGGTCCACTATAGTTACATTGCTTATTGCATGTCTTATTACTCCTGGTACCATTGCCACACCCATCGAAACGACCTCCTTCATAAACCAGCCGGGAATTTTCTTTGAAAATTTTGGACCATCGGGAATAATTAGTAGCGAATTACTTTGATTGGAAGGAGTTCGATAATTTAAATAGGTACGTTAATCTAATGCACAAACCTAACGACTGCCACCAAATAAACGACCAATTTGAACATCTTATTAAAGAGCTAATGCAGAGTAATGAAGTAATAATAAGGCAAAGGAAAGGAAGAGTCAGAAGAGGGGCCATTAACGTTATAGGCAACATCGTGAATACATTGTTTGGAGTATTCGACTCTGAATATGCCGACAAAATGACATCCACAATACGTAAAGTTGAACAAAGCGAAATTCACCTGTCTGAACTATTCAAAAATCAGACCTTGGTGATAGATGGAACAATTAACGTGATGAAGAAGATTCAAGACACCACCAGCCAACATTTTAATCAGCTGGAATACCAGTTAAGTCAAGTCATATCAGCCACTAACCAAACTCAACAAGATATCTACCAGGTGCAATTGTCACAATTGTTTGCTTCCATAACTATTCAATCAATATTACTGATTTCCAACGTCTACCGGATTCAGCTCGCAATCATTGATGTAATGAAGGACTCACAGCATGGAAGAATGAGCCCCCAATTGCTACCACCAGCTCAGCTTCTTGAAGAAATAAGCAAAATAAAATCACATCTCCCACCTACAATGAAGCTTCCGGCTCAACCGGATGACGTTCTAAGTTTCTACAATCTAATGCACATGGAAGGTAGACCAAGTTTAACCTATGTACATCATATTCAAGATCACTCTACCGATCCTAGCTGCAGACAACCTAGAATTGTTTCACGTCATACCCGTTCCAGTGAAGGCCAATAACACCTTGATCGCCATACAACCTTCTTTCCCGTATATGCTGGTGAACTTGTTTCGAGATCAATATTATCCGATGACTGAACAAGAGTTGAGCTCCTGCATTTATCTTAAGGAAGAAAAAATTATTTGCAAACAGCCTTGTCCCATGTACAGAAATGGACCACTAGTCAAGTCAGTGCCTGTGAGATACATTTTATGAACCAATCGATTTACTCGTTGGCGGAAAGAACATCACTAAACGTGGTCTGCCGTAACACTGTTAAACAACTCATTATCGAAAATTCAGGACTGTTGAAACTGCAAGCAGGATGTGTCATCAAGCAACAACTATTCACTATCAAAGCACATAATATACGTTCCTCAACAATAAGACTTTCTTATACACCGGCAACCAATATCACCGAGGCATTAGTTCCTGACCATACCAGATCGGCAATTTATCAGCAGTTCCTCGGTCTTCTGCACTCAAAGGGGCACTTTTTGATGACAAGCACAAGAATCATCCAGCGGGAGCGGGCTTTGAGATCACCATCGATCATCACTCTGGTTGAATGTTGCATATTCAACGCGGGAGAAAATGTTAGGAATCAGATCACACCTGCAGCTGCTCCACTTATCCCTAACCTAGCTTAACATAAGCATTCTCAATACACACTGTCCATTCACCTCATCGCACACGCTCCCACATAGAACATAAGATATCGTAATGCACATAGGCGATTCACCTTAGAAATGTTCACATCAAATGTTCTCCCGCTCAGTATAGTATTTTCCCACTAAACTTCAGGTGGTGTCACATTGTATCCAGGCGCACTACGTTAATGCCAACTCGTCAGAATTATTCGTGAGAACATTTGATGAAATCACCTGTAAATCATGTATAAATAGTTTGCAGGTGCACTGAATAAAGTTGCTTTGTTTTTGCAGTTCGAAAAGGGAATCGTTTTTATTATTTGCTACCCCCCACCCGAGGTAAGGAGCAAATGAGGAACTAAAGGTTGAAGTGGCAACATGTGCCGCTTCAACATCAACAAATCGCCAGGGTGATACTGCCTTGACGAACCTTTCTGTTAGACCGTAGGGGGAATTCTCCTCAAAACACAATCAAAAATGTCAATCACAGATGGGAGACTCTTACTACTTGCAGAGTCTCCAGACAAATCTGGCCAAAGCTAAATGAAAAAGCTCTGACAGATTGGTTTTTTTAAAATGATCGCAGATCAGCACCGCCATCGGTGTTCTCACGCAGCTCTGTCCTATCGGTCTACACGCCTTATTTCAAATGATTACTGCAGAATAACGATCCTCCATTTCCTTTGTACCTGTCCAAAAGAAAACTGCTCCATCTAGGAGCACCATTCTTCGACGACCTTCACGAGCTGTCGAATATTGACGTCGAAGCATTCTTTGCTCTATAAGAAGCTCCAGCTGGTTCAACTAGCGCTTAGGTAGTTAGTATAGCAATAGATCCCGTGGTATCACAATGGACCTCCTTTCGTCTAAGTGTGGATGTACAGAGGTGCAGACAGCCACCCTAACCTAAACTAATCTAATAAAAATATTGAAAAAAACAGCTTTCAAAAAGTGGGCGTGTGTTTACAAATGAACTGCTTCGGATTCTAAGAAGGCCCCAAAACTGGTGATATACGGACGGACAGACAAGGCTCAAACAATTCTGCTGTCGGTATCATTAGACCACTTAAACATATATGTATGTACTTTGTAGGGTGCATTCATTATGCCTCAATGTTCAAGGTCCACCATTTACTTGGGTCACTATATAGTTATGGGCATAAATGCTAACGACGACTGTTGGTTTGATGTGATCTACTGGCTGAGAAACCTGAGTTTTTGTTTATAATTTGCGCGATATTAGAGGACACGGGCGTTGTGAAGAAGAGAGAGAGAGAAAGAAAGATTTAGTGTAGTGGTTTGAAACTCAGATGGTATTCAGTTTCTGTAAACTCCAAGGGTAGCGTCCAGATAACTGGGGAGCTCGTTTGTTTTGCTTTTGTTATTGCTCATGATTCACAGTATTTTTTTCCGTCCACCTGATGTCATCATCACTATCGAGTTGCATTTACAGCCATATGACCACTCTACTGCCAGAGTTATGCCTTCGTAGTAGAGTTGACTTAGCTCTCGCAATTGATCGACTTTTTCATTTATTCCAGGCGAAATAAATAGATGATTCTTGACATCAGGATTTGAACTGTGAACCAATAGCGTGGCAAGCGATGATGTTACCACTACACCACGCCACCCTCAGAGTGCTCCCCTTAGGGAGTCACAATCATGCAAAGAAACTAATAAGAGCAACCGCATATTTTTGTCATACAATATCTAACGCAAATGATTAACTAACGCATTTAACGTATAAAAGGACTGATCGTTGACAATTCCAACAAACGTATCTATTCTCATTGAGAATAACAATTTACGGAAAGAGTTAAAAAAAAAACCGAAACTTCCGAAGTTTACTATGAGGACTCCAATCGAAGCATAGTCTACACAACAACACCTATAAAAGCGGACTAAGGCTAATAAACCTTACTGTGAAGCAAATTCGTAAGTAAGTAGACACATGCGAATATCCCTAAGTCAAGATGACAGGCACCTGATTAACAAGCATCCAACCAAACTGGTCATCCCCAGTGTACCGAATGGTCGAACGTCTCTCTCGTTACCAACTGTTTTCTCAGACTGAGATGGCAGTTGAGTAGTAATAGGGCCCTATCTAGAAGAACTAAATAAGTAGGTTGACTACACAAGATGCAATGTGGTCCCCGTTGTGGAATGCACAATGCATGAAAGGTAACGAAAAAGGAGGTTTACTCTAGTTATAGTACCAGTGAGTCTTTGACATTTGAAGAGAAATCTCCTTTTTTTTATTTATTTATTATTTACATTTTAAAAATTGGGTTTACTTAAGTTTCCATAACAATATTATAATAAAAATAAAACATCTAGTGGCAGTAACAAGTTTAAATAGTGGTAAATGCCACTTCATTAAAAATTTCTGCAAAACAAAATTACTTCTTAGCAGAAAACTTCAATTTAAAATAACAAATTTTAAAATAATGTGGGGTTTTTAAAAAAAAAAATAGTAGAGAAAGTAATAGATTGATGGAAAGAAAAACATCTTAAATTAATCAGTGAGACAAAATTTATGCAAATGTTGTACATACGTATTACATAATATTCTATCATGTAATGTAAAACTTTAATTTGTTCGTGATCAAAATCAAAAAGCCATGTTTTAACTTAGTATAAAAATTTTGACAATATTGCTTTGGCAGCTGAAAATATTATTATTAAAGACCCCTTACCGCTGGTGGGGGGAAGTCTAGTAGACATAAAAAGTATTTTCTTTGTTCAAGTGAACTCACCCGTTTATTTTATTTTAATGTCTTAAATACTAAATTAATGCTAACTTTACAAATATATACAGCAGGTGCACATTCTTAATCCGCGATATGACACCTTTGTTTTCATGGGAACATCATTTAGAAAATAAAAAATGCTGTTCTTGTTGATGCTTGTGGTGGTCGGCTTCGAATACATTGTTGCCTGATGAGGATACACAGCACTGCAACTATTATTAGAATTATCGCTGCAGAACCTCTGATGGTGTAGTGTTGAATTTTATGTGTCCTTATAACCTCCGGAGAATATTCTTGATCTTTTTGAATATTAATTGCATGTTTCAATTGCATCATCTTCTTGGATAGATCTGCTTGCAACACAGGGGGTTCCTCTTGAATGTGTTTAAAATCAGTTAACTGCTGCGATAGATTAGTTGTTGGCATAATAGATACGTCGCGCCTGGTAATGATGGCTTGTTTCCCGATGATTATGATTATTTCTTGACGGATCATACAATGGGATTGCAGTCGCAAGATTCCACTGCCGCTTAATGTGCTCGTCCGTGTGTTACCATTGGGTAATAGTGGTCTTTTTCCGGATTGACTAATAGGTAGTCCGAAGATGGTACAATGAACGTAAAGTTTTCATTGTGGTTTGTTGGCTCTGGTAGCACATTATATAAATTCCTTATTATACAAAAGAGGTAGCGTTATTTCAATAATGACGTTGTTCCCTTCGGACGTAGCTCTTTGTACAGTTGTAGGATAGATTCGTGATGTCTTGCTTCAGGTATCATCATCGTCCGAGGAATGTTGTCATGTATGCGCAACAGTTCGTTGTTTAATTGTTGAACACTTAGTATCAGCGGATGTATTTTTCCATTATGTGTAGACAACAAGTCGTACCTTGCGTATTTTGATAATTTATCATTCTCAAAATTGTAGTAAGTGCAGTGGAGTTGAAACTTCTGAATGTATTGTACCTATCGGTTTGGTTCTTTCAATTATTTATCAACTCAGTAAGTAGCTTCTGTTGTTTTTGGGTTGACTCTTCCTTAAATACATTTAGCGTGGAATCAATGATTGTAGTCTAATTTTTCATGAGCTCCATTATGTGGTTTTCGTTGTTGCGTACATTTTGTATTTTTTTTTTCATATTCCTGAGCAAATCGCAGATCTAACACGCTGAACAGTTCATTGGCTACTGTACCAATAATTTCGAAAGGAGAGCGTTTGCTTCGTTGAACTGGATGACTGTTTGCATGTAATATTATGTCATTATTAAGCTCTATTTGCTGGAGCTGGCGTTTAAATTGAGTTAGAGTAGTTTCGCATAACATGTCACTGTTTACGGCAAATTCATTATTATTGCATATTTCGCTCATCTGCCTTATACATTCCTTATAGGTGTAGAATTCTGACCAGTAGTTAGTCAGGTTAAAAAATACAACAGTTTTCCAAGAACCTGCAATCATGTTTGCACTACCAACATCCTCAAAGAATATTCCTGGCTGGCTGCTGAACTGAGTTATCTCCACTTTCTTGTATGTTTGTTGTGAAGCAATTGACGGCATGAGTGTTGTCATTAATGACACAAACAATAACGAGTTGACAATTTTTGAGCCTAGACCGTCGCTTCTTCTTGTTTTGCTTCTGCTGGATTGGCTTGATTCATAATCTCGAGCGGTATCCGAATTATCTTCGATTGGTAGAGGGCAAAGTTTGGTTATTGGCCTCTTCATGTATTTATTTTTGCTAAAAACAGTTACAGCACGAACTTCTTTGACCTTTCCTGGATGTATTTCTGAAATCTTTCCCAACATCCACTTAGTTGGTGGCAAACGGTCATCCTTAAGCAGTACAATATCTCCTTTATGGATATTCGATTCCCTTTGTTTCCATTTAGAACGCTGTTGAAGGTGGGATAGATACTCTGTTGACCAGATCTTCCAAAAGTTTTGGGTCATCCTTTGAATTAATAGCCATCGGGAACGGAGACTTCGTCCTTGATCTATTATTGGTTCTGGCAAGGCGTTCATTGAAGATCCAATGAAGAAGTGACCTGGCGTGAGTATTGGATTATCATCAATGTCGTTTGTTAGCGAGATGAGTGGGCGAGAGTTTAAACATGCTTCTATTTGCGTAAGCAGTGTTTGTAACTCTTCAAATGTCAGAGTCGTGTCACCGATTATCCTCTTTAAATGGTATTTTGTGGATTTTACGCCTGCCTCCCACAGTCCTCCGAAATGTGGTGAAGCTGGTGGAATAAAGTGCCAATCTATGCCATCTAACGCAAGTTTTTCTGCAATTTCCTTTTCTGACTACTTGAAGGTGAGCTTCATTAGTGATGTTATTTCTTTGCTGGCACCCACAAATGTTGTTCCACAATCACTATAAATGTGTGAACATATTCCTCGCCTTGAGATAAATCACCTAAGAGCAGCTAAGAATGCTTCTGACGTAAGGTCGCTGACTAACTCGATATGAATAGCCTTAGTTGCTAGACATACGAATACTTCTATATATCCTTTGTTTTCCGGTTTCCTCGCCCCTTCGATACAAGAATCTGGATGGGACCGGCATAATCGATTCCCGTATGAGTAAATGGTCTTGACGGTGTAAGTCTGGGTATTGGCAGGATGCCCATTATCTGGCCCTTAGTTGATGCACTGAATCGGTGACTTCGTACACACTTCTGAATTACTTGGCGTACAACGTTTTTAGCTTGTAGAACCCAGTATGATTGACGCAATGTTGCAATAGTTACTTGAATTCCTGCATGCAGTGTCCTCCTGTGTATCATTTCAACCAGTAATTTCGTAAAATGATCATTCCTTGGTAGTATGTACGGGTGCTTCTACACCTCTGGTATATTTGCATTCTCTAGTCGTCCTCCAACTACTATAATATTATCCTTGTCAAGGCGCGGGGATAACGACAGAAGCTTGCTCTTAGTAGAGAGAACTGTTCCACGCTTCAAGCATGACAGTTCCTCAGGAAAGGCTTTCTGTTGCATTATGCGGATTACTGCCTTTCTCGCATTTTCCAGTTCGATGTTGGTTAGAAATTCAGCTCGGTTTTCTGCCTTGTAGTTTAACATAAAACGTCTGCAATAGACTACGACTCGAATTAGTCTGTTGTATGAAGAAAATCGTTCGCACATGTCACTTCAAGTGACATTAATGCTACCTTTGACTCACGTATGATAAAGCCTTCAATGTTTTCTGATGACGGAGAAGCGATAGGGTCTTTAAGCCGTTCTGGACCACTCCACCACAACAGATGGTCTTTCAATTGATCTGGTGAGATACCTCTAGATGCGCAATCAGCAGGATTGTCGGTGGAGCTTACATGTCCCCAAGGGCTCGGCTCAGTAACTTCCTGTATTTGGGATACTCTATTTGCCACAAATGTTTTCCATCTAGATGGGCACCCTCTTATCCATGCCAAGGCAATTGTGGAATCTGTCCATGTAAATACGCCATCCACTTGTGACTCAAATATTCGATAAAGTTCTTTGAGTACCTTTGACAGTAAATGAGCTCCGCACAGCTCAAGTTTCGGAAGGGTGATTTTCTTTTTAATGGGTGCCACCTTAGTTTTGGCTTTTAATGGAGTGCATCTGTAAGTCCCTTTTCGCAGTCTTATTCTCGAATATACATCTGCTGCATAAGCTGTTTCTGATGCGTCACAGAACCCATGCAATTCCATTTTCTGCAATTTATTGGTTCCCATCCATCTAGGAATTCTTAAGTCTTCAACTGCTACAAAGTTGTTTTTAAAGGTGTACCAATTATTTTTTAATTCGTTTGTAAGAGGATCATCCCAGCTGAGGTTAGACTTCCATAATTGTTGCATTAGTAATTTTGCGCAGATAGTAACAGGTGCTAACCAACCCAAGGGGTCATACAATTTCGAAATTTCAGACAGCGTGTTGCGTTTGGTCGGTAGTATCTGCTCATCATCACTGATAGTTACCTTGAATTGGAAGGTATCAGTTGACGGACTCCAGTGGCTGCCCAATGTCTTGATCGTTTCTTCCTTATCTATCTTAATGTCATGCTGATGCTGTGCATTTGGTAATATATCGGACAGCAACTTGGTGTTGTTGCTGGACCATTTTTTGAGGTTAAAACCAGCTTCAATTAGCAAGGAAATTAGTTGAGATTGTGCTTTTCTACAATCGTTAATGTCCCTCGCCCAGACATCACATCGTCGACATAAAAATCATTTTTCACAATTTCGGATGAGATGGGATATCGTTCGTGCTCATCGATGGCTATCGCCATACCATCCGTTGGTAATCTTGATGGTGTCTGCAGATTCTTATCTGATGGTACATCTTTTCGATGTCGGCCGTAAAGACATATCTATGTTGTCGCCATCGTAGTATAATAATTGTAAGATCTTCTTGGAGCCTGGGCCCCACCAGCATCAATTTATTCAGAGTAACGCCGGTTGAGGTCTTTGCAGATCCGTCAAATACAACGCGTAACTTAGTGGTTGTACTATCTGGCTTGTGCACAGCGTGGTGTGGCATGTAATAAACTTGGTTTTGCCTCTTGTCACATTGACCTGCTTCAACCATATGTCCAAGATCAATAAACTCCTTCATGAAACTGATGTATTCTCTTCTCAGTGTTTCATCAGCATTAAATCTTTTTTCAAGTTGAAACAGACTGCTCTCTGCCTTGATTCTCCCAATTGGCCCTTAATCAATTCTTCTCTAAACGGTAGGTGCACCACATATCGCCCATCTGGGTCTCGGTAATATGTTTCTTCATAGATCGCCTCACACTTTTGGTTGTCTGGTGTTTGTAGATCTTGATTACCAACTTCTTCCAACTCCCAAAATCGTTCAAGTTGTTTTCCTATCGTTGTCTGAACAGTCATCCCTGTGATTTTGCTTTCATCAAAGCTGTTGATTGTAGAGGTACGACCTGTTATGAGCCAACCCTATCTCGATTTCTGCGCTATTGGAGGGTTTTTGGAACCCTTTCGAACTCCATTCAGCATAATGTCACCATAAATGTCGGCTCCAATGATCATGTCAATTCGACCGGGGGCGTTGAAGGTTGGATCTGCTAGCATCAACTTTCTGAATTGATGTGTTTCTGTTTTTCCAGCTTCCTCAGCCGGTAATAGCCTTGTGAGTTTTGGTAGCACTAGCGCCTGCACTTGAATATTGTAATTGGATTCAAACCGTGGGACTGCTATGAACTCCACTCTGCTGTGTGCCACTCCGGCACCTGTTGCTCCTAGTCCGCTTTCTTCTACAAACACTCTTTCCTTTTTTAATTGTAGCGATTGTGCTACTTCTTCAGTGACCAGTGTTGCTTGAGAACCGGGATCAATGAGTACTCTTAGTAACCTACTGTGTCCGTTACTATTCGCCTTTATAATTGCTGTGGCAAGCAACATATTTTGATTCTGGTGGCCATAGCTTGTCTGAATTTGTGGATCAGCTCGTGAATATTCTGCTTGCCGTCTTTCAGCTTTCTTCAAATGTAGTAGAGAATGATGTTTCTTGTTACAATGCTTGCATGTATTTTTGCTCATGCAGGAAGTCTGCTTATCATGCCGCAAGCAGTTGCTATCCTTACTTGCTCATAGCGTTCCTTTGGTGTCCAGCTCATAAACCTGCGGCATGAATAAATGTTGTGTTCCCCTTGACAAAAAACACAATTGGATTTGGTTGAGATATGGAAGTTTCGCGTTACATTTTTTACGTCGTCTCCAGCTTTAAAATGTTTATGCCTGGAAGAAGTTACAACATCCAGTGCCTGATACCTTCTTGTCAAGAAGTCGTGCAGCGTTTGGAGCGATGGCATCTTTGCTGGCCTTTCTAACCCTTGTTCAAAAAGGCTTCAGCTTTCTTGATCCAATGCCTTTGTAACGAGATGGACGATGATTGGATCCCAAGACGAGGTGTTAAAACCGCTGACAACCCTTCTTTTGTTGCGTCTAGGATGGCCTTAATCGAATTAGATGTTGACTGGTTTCCTTGATGACCAGCTTTAAGTATCTTGTCGATATGCATCGATACAATTTTTTTCTCATTGTCATATCTTTCCTTTAATGTTTCCCAAGCACAAATATAATAATCACTCGAAATTGCCAGATGCTGAATTAATTGCATCGGTTCTCCTTCTAGATGGGTTTTCAAATATTCCATTTTTTCTGTTGTGCTTAAGGAGAGCTTGTCGTGAATGATGGTGGGTAAAATATCGTGGAATGACCGCCATTCTATATAATTCCTTTTGAATGTGGGTATTTTCAAAGGTGGCAAGTTTGCACCTGACTGTTTCGTATCCTTTGCCTTATTGGATTATCCTAATGTGGGAGCCATTGTGTGGAGACATCGATTTATATCTCTTTTTAGGTCGTTATACCCTTTTTGTAATACGTAGGGCGTTTTCATGTCTTTCTCCGATTCGTTTGCCATGAACTCCTCATGCAGTTCGGTCATGTTTCTTAACTGTTCCAACAGTATCTTTTGCTGGTATTCATAAATTTCTTTGGAATAATTTCTGAATGTCTCCTCAAATTCCTCCATATTTCGCCTCAATCTTAATACCGAGTTTTCTCAATGGCTGAGTTTGAACAATATTTGAAGCCGGGTTTGAATTTTGTGCAGCCTTTGGGCTTTCCTCTGGAGGATCTATTTGCTCGAGAAGCGTCTTAAGCACCTTATACATTTCTTCCACTTTTCCAAATGTATTTCTCGGCATGTATGGGGTGTCTTGCTTTATTATTGGCTTAAGCTTTTCATGGTTTTCTTTAAACTCCACCCAAATATCCTCATTTTCTGAAAACTTCTGTTTCATCAGCCATGATTTCCTTTCAATTAAATTTCACTACTAGGGTCATAGTCCTGGCAACGCTTGAATGTTTTCTTATTTTTGTTTTGTTTAAAAAAATACCAATGTCAGTAGCCTTGGTAACGCTATGAAATGATGTACCAATGTTAGTAGCCTTGGTAACGCATTAATGTTCTCGATAGTTCTTCTTAAGGATCGAAGGACCAATGTGTTCTCAGCTGAAAATATTATTATTAAAGACCCCTTATCGCTGGTGAGGGGAAGTCTATTAGAAATAAAAAGTATTTTCTTTGCTGCCTGGGTCAAGTGAACTCACCCGTGTATTTTATTTTAATGTCTTAAATACTAAATTAATGCTAACTTTATAAATATATACAGCAGGTGCACATTTTCAATCCGCGATATGACACCTTTGTTTTCATGGGAACATCATTTAGAAAATAAAAAAATGCTGACTAGCTGGGAACATAAAATGAAAATAAAGATATACTTATAATAGGAAACCTGACTGATGGTGTCATCATGACAATATTCTTAACAATCGTAAATCCGCTGGAAGTCTATTAAAAAGGCAGGATACAACAGATTAAACATTTCTATAATAAGAGGTGCGAAAATTAGGAATGTTGACAACGAAGCCTGAATTGCTATGAAAATTATGTTTGTCAGAAACTGGTAGGCATGCCTGTCGTAAGAGGTGACTAAAATCCAATCTCCGTATATCGAGCGTATAGTGTATACAAAATATGCAATGAACAAAACGAAAAGATATATTACCCCAGGTGGCAGTCCAGCTTTACTGGAAAATCCACCCTCTTCGGAAGTCGACTCTACGGATTCTGGGGAGATCCGCTTATTGCAATCCAATGACCCTTTTTCGAAAAGTTCAAGGGTATCTCGATCTCCTTCACCAAGATCGAATAACTCCGGGAAAAGAAGTCCACCGGAAGCGCCAGTGCGCGAAATTCAGGACTCAGCGAAATATAACAGCTTTGAGGAAGAAAATAAAATACTCCGAAGGAAGCTTAACGAAATGGATATACTCTATCAAGAGCTCAAGAAAAAAATATACTTATTAAAAGAATAAAATAAGGTCCTAAAGAGCTCACGTATAGAGGAAGAACGCGAATGTACTCCAGTACGCTTAGCTAGTCGGGAATATCACACCGACGAAGAAGAGCCAGCACGCGAAACGCGTCGGGTCACAAAGAAAAGACCTAGTAAGAAACGGAGAGCCGGCTCTTCGCCCGAAGTCGAGTCCCTAAAAGAAAAAGAGAAAGAAGAGCACAAAAAACCGCAAGAAAAGCAACCTCGAGGTCAATCTCGTCCACCCCCACCAATTAACATAGTCGAGTTAACGGAATTTAATAAGTTGCAAAGCCTTCTTAAAGGAACTTTAACATCGAAATATAAGGTCACGTCTTTGAGGGACAATGCGTGGAAAATTAACGTCGATGTATACGATGACTACCAAGCAGTGTCCCAAAAGTTAAATACCGAAAAAATTTAGTGGTATTCTTTCGAAATCAAGTCAGAAAGGCCACATCGTGTTGTTGCAAGGGGACTCCACCCCTCATGCACCAAAGAAGAGATTATGACTGACCTTCAAGACAAAGGCTTTAAAATTCTTGATGCCGTTAATATCATCAAAAAGGAGAAGCAACAAACAGAAATAGATAAAGACATCTTTGTAAGGCGTAGACTTCCGCTCTTTATGCTTACCTTCGATAAGTCCGACAATATCGACGATATCTACCGAATTAGGACCATACTAAATATAGTTGTCAAAATCGAGCCAATGCGTAGAAATATAAGAATGATTCCGCAGTGCAAACGTTGCCAAGGATTCAATCATACACAAATGTATTGCAAAAAAGAACCGCGATGTGTGAAATGCGCTGGAAATCACCTCTCCCAAGTTTGTGGAGTAAACAAACAAACCTCCGCAACCTGTGCTAATTGTAAGGGAAAGCAGCCGGCAAATTATAGAGGCTGTGAAGTAGCTAAAGAGTTACAAAAACGAAGAGATGCGCTCCTTAAGCCCCTAAATGCAAAATCAAACCCCAAACTAAGCCAAAGCGTAAGGTTGCGAAGGAGAAAGAATGCAAATTAAAACTACCGGGTTCAGAGCGCAAAAATGTGAGAGAAAGAATGACGAAAGAAAAGTCCTCTACCTCTGTTCCTAAAAGAAACTGTACAGAAAAGTTACCATTGGTAAAGCGACCGGGTAATGAACTTCGAACAGCAGGAGTGCAGAATTACGCTCAGGCCGCGGCATCCGAAATACCAAAAAATATTGAAATTTCGAAGGACCCTGTTTCTCATGTTTTTTTCAGTTATTCTGGCGAATCTTGAAGAACAAAGCAAAATAAATAAATTTATTCTCTATAGGCTGGTTAAGCTCGAAAGTAATTTAGGGACAACGCGTACTCCAACTAGAATATGAATGAAAAACAAATGTTAAAAATATGTACTTGGAATGCAAACGGACTTTTGCAAAAACTTGACGAATTGGAAATATTCTTGCATGAAATCGATATCGATATTTGCTTGATTTTTGAAACCTACGTAAAAAACGAATCGCATTTAAAAATAAAAGGCTATAATGATTACCACGCTTGGCACTCTTCGGGAAAAGCGAGCGGCGGATTAACATTGTTTATTAAAGACTGCATCGAACAATCCGAAGACCTAAAGATCGAGCTTTAAACTTTGCAACTGTGCACGATTCAAGTAAAAAATAGTCAGCGTACTCTTAAAATCTCATCTATCTACTGCCCACCGCGTTCCGCGCTTGAGAAAAGTGATTTTACTAACTTGTTTAAATTGCTGAAGCCTAATTTCGTTATTGGCGGCGATTTGAATGCGAAACATATATTCTGGGGCTCGCAAAAAAGCAGAATGCTCTATGAGGCAGGTATGGAGTACAGTTGTGACTTCCATTCGACGGGTAAACCGAGCTACTGGCCAACTGATACTTCGAAAATACCTGACCTGATCGACTTTTTCGTCGTGAAAGGAATTTCTACCAACCACATTAAAGTTGAAGAGAGCTTTTATCTGTCGTCTGACCATTCCCCAGTTGTTTTGACATTGAGCGAATAACTAGCCTATACCCTAGAGCCAGCGAGATTAACCGGTAGAACAACTAACTGGAAAGGCTTTAGGCACGAAATTGAAGATAATGTTGAACTGAGCGTTCCACTTACGACACCCTATGAACTTGAGGTTGAAGTTGATCGTTTCGTTGAGATCGTACAGCCTCGCTTCTTGGAATAATACTCTCAATCCAAGGAAAACTCCGGACAAATACAGTCTATGATATCCTACGGAAATAAAAGAATTTGTCAAGGAAAAAAGAAAAGCGCGTAAGAAATGGCAACAGAATAGTGCTCCGCAACATAAAGCACACTTGAATCACCTGTGCAATTCGTTGAAGAAGACTATAAAGGATTTTAAGAATGGTGCGATAGGCTCTTACCTTGCAAGTTTAACAACGAAAAAAGATTCCAATTATTCACTTTGGAAAGCTGTAAAAGGCACCAAAAGGCCCAAGGTCCCCGCGCCGCCAATTAAATTAAATCACAGTGAATGGGCAAGGAAGATAAAGCAAAAGCGGACGTTTTTGAGGCCCACCTGGAAGACACCTTTAAACCGTACGATGGTCAAGTGTCTTACGACAATATCAATAGGCCGGATTTATCATCTGACGATTTAGCACTTACAAGTGCAATGCTAAGGAAACTCAAACATGAGATCGGGAATCTAAAAATTAAGAAAGCTCCTGGTTATGACTTGATCACCGGAGAAATTCTCAAAGCTTTACCTAGAAAACCATTGATTAACCTACTTCATATTGTAAATGCTGCGCTCAGATTAAAACACGTGCCTAACCAATGGCAAGTTGCGGAAGTTATAATGGTTTTAAAACCAGGAAAGCCGCCAAATGAGGTAAAATCTTATAGACCAATTTCGCTACTTCCAGTTAAATCCAAAATTTTCGAGAGGATATTACTAAGGCGTCCCCAACCGGTTATAGAAGGAAATAATCTTATCCCTGATCACCAGATTGGGTTCAGAAGTAAGCATTCGACGATTGACCAGGTGCATAGAATTACTGACGTAATCGAGAAAGCACTTGAAGAGAAAAAGATATGCTCAAGAGTATTTCTTGACGTCTCGCAAGCCTTTGGTAAGGTGTGGCATTATGGCTTGAATTGCAAATTACGACAAGTTCTCCCTGTATGCCAATACGACATACTAGAATCATATCTCGGGAATAGGCTCTTCCGTGTTAGACATGGAAATGAATATTCGGAGCTCAAAGAAATTTCGGCCGGTATACCGCAAGGAAGCGTTCTTGGGCCACTTCTCTATCTGTTATATACTCGAGATATACCGAATGAAGATGGCACTATCCTGGCTACGTTTGCCGATGACACAGCTATCCTAGCCGCAGGGAAAACAATCGAAGAAACGACTGCAAAACTGCAAAACGCACTGAATAAAGTAAATGAAAGGACTAGGGACTGGCGGATCGCCCTCAACGAATCTAAATCTGTTCACGTGAATTTCACTTATAAGAAAACTAATGTCTTGCCAATTTTCCTAAACTTGGCCCGAATACCTTTTGCAAACCAGGCCAAATACCTTGGAATGACACTCGACGCAAAACTGAAATGAAATTCGCACGTGAAAATGAGACGTAAAGAACTCGAAATCAAATATAGAGAAATGAACTAGTTGCTCGGAAAACACTCCTAGTTCAGTACTGAGAACAAACTGCTTTTATACAAGTAAGTGCTAAAGCCGGTGTGGACTTACGGTATACAACTTTGGGGCTGTACCAAGAAAACAAACGCCAATATTTTACAAACTTTTCAAAATAAAGTGCTAAGAGAAATTTTCCACGCACAGTGGTATACTAGAAACGATGATATCCACAGGGATCTAGGAATTCCGACAATCGAAGCTGAAATTAGAAGCTTCGTGAGAAAGCATAGAAACCGACTAATCGGACATGTCAACAATACAATCCTACAAATTCTGGATGAAAGCAATTTATTGCGCCGACTACAAACGACGAAACCTTTCGACTTGGCGAGATAGGAATCAACCGCGCCTAGATTGCGGAACATGCAGGATCTTTCAGTGCAAAGTAACCTGCCAAACGAGTTTTTTTCATGATAGAAAAATTGCTTGATAAGGTCCTTCTTAGTTGCAATATATAAAAAATTAAATCGCAGGGTGATGTTTTTTTAGTCAGTAAGAATCTGACACTTTTTTTTTTTTTTTTTTTTTTTATAATTTGCATGTGTTAAAGGAGATATGAATACCCTTATACTAATTTTTTAGAACACGTGCGTTTTGTGGAAAGGGGAAGAGACATAGAGAAAGACAGAGTGGTGTAGTTTGAAACTCAGGTGGTATTAAGTTTCTGTAAACTCCAAGGGTGGCTGTCCAGATAACTGGGGAGTATTTTGTTTTGTTTTCGCTATTATTGTCGTTGCTTATGATTCACAGTATTTTTTTCCGTCCTTCTGATGTCATCATCACGATCAAGTTGCATTTTAGCCATATGACCACCCTACTGCCAGTGTTATGCCTTCACAGTAGAGTTGGCTTAGCTTTCGCAAGTGATCGACTTTTTATTTATTTCATGCGAAATAAATAGATGATTATTGACATCAGGATTCGAACCGTGAATCAACAGCGTGACAAGCGATGATGTTACCACTACACCACGGCCACCCTCAAACTACACTACTATGAGCACGCGCTTGCTATCCTCACAGTGTCTATGGAAGATTTTTCACCAACCCTCGGGGGAAAAAAAAAAAAAACTTCTCATAAAGAACATTTTTGAAACTTTGAAGTAGCATAGATGTCCAACTGGCAGAATTTTCAATTCTGCGAATAGCACCATAGAGTGGCCAAACGGTTCGTACTGCCCCCCAACAAGTTATTCCATAATGTAACTTAGAGTGAAACAAACCAAAACTTAAATCTTATTGTCACAACATTTTTAAGGCGATAAGATCAACGGATGGCCGAATGGAGATATTGTTTCAACGGCAAAACCTGTTCAGACCAGCTCATATTTTGATCAATTAGAATACCTAGGTATTTAAATTGTTGAACTATTTAATTTTTGAAACAAGTAACGCTACAAGTTTTAGCTTCATTGAACGTTACCAGAACGAATATAATTCAGAAAACAGTTACAAGCACAATTTTGTGCATGAAGGCAAATTGGAAAAATCTAGAGACTCCTTCAAGTTAAGGCATACATAAGTTTCGTTTTGTTACTAAAAACTAATTTGTGTTTCGCAAACCAGAATCTTAATAAGTCAACATCAAAGTTTAGATCCGCAATCAGATCTAAGAGGTTGGTTGAAAAATATACAATTCCAAGGTCATCTGCGAAAGCCGTTAAATGTTGACTTTTTTTTGTTTATAATTTGCACGTGTTAAAGGGGATATGAATACCCTTATAATCATTTTTAGAACGCGTGCATTTTGTGGAAAGGGGAAGAGACAGAGAGAAAGACAGAGTGGTGTAGTTTGAAACTCAGGTGGTATTAAGTTTCTGTAAACTCCAAGGGTGGCTGTCCAGATAACTGGGGAGTATTTTGTTTGTTTTCACTATTATTGTCGTTGCTTATGATTCACAGTATTTTTTTCTGTCGCCCTGATGTCATCATCACGACCAAGTTGCATTTTAGCCATATGACCATATGAGTGTTATGCCTTCATAGTAGAGTTGACTTTAGCTTTTCGCAAGTGATCGACTTTTTTAGTTATTTCATGCGAAATAAATAGATGATTCTTGACATCAGGATTCGAACCGTGAATCAACAGCATGACAAGCGATGATGTTACCACTATACCACGGACTAAAAAACGAGTTAATATAAATTAAAAACAAAACGGGGCCAATGACAGATTTTTGAGGTACACCTAGGTTTATTACCAGCGGGTTGCTAAGACAGTCTCCAATTTTTACTTTTGTATACTATTATAAACTTTGTTTAAAAGAATGTCGTGGTCAACCATGTCAAACGCTTTGGTTATGTCTACGAAGAGACCAGCGGAACATTTTTTATCATCCAGTTCCTTGTTTATCAACGAGCAGAACTCTAGAAGTGTATCTTCTGCAGAGAGCGCTCCCTAAACCCATACCGCGCAGGACTAAAAAAATGTATCCTTTTGAGATGTCCTAACATTAACAGCTTTTTGAAAAAAATTTTAAATCGAAGACAATAGGGAAATTGGCCTGTAGTTACTTTTCTCCTTTCTATTACCTTTTTTTAAAAAGTGGTTTCAAGTTTCACGGAAACGCACTTCAATTTATCTGGGAAAATTGCAGTTAAAATAGTTAGGTTAAAAAGATGCCCCCGAATGTTCACTAAATTCGGAGAGATATACTCTCGGTGTTATTAGAGAGCCTATCATTACCACAAGAGTTGTTCAGAGAGTTAATAATGCATAAAATTTCAAACCCAGTAATCTGTTCAAAAAAGAAACTTCCGCTACTTGATGTGCTTTCCACTAAAATAGACTCAGTACAACGAATACAATATGCGGGACAGTTTCTTAAAGAGCAAAAGAAATCATTAAATTCATTGGTTAAGATGGTGGTTAAAATGCTTCAATATCAGCACCTTGGTTACATAATACAATGACTAGGAATATTATGGCAGTTACTATACTACTGATACTATTTACTACTTTCTATTCATTTCTACGGTTGCTTTGAGCACTTTGTACTTTGGAGTAATAGTATCACGGTACATCCAATAACCTTTAAACTTTTTGCGCATTCTTTTGAAACATTTTATAAATATATATATTTTTTTTAAGCTGGGAAGTGGTAATCTTCAAAAGACGGAACTGAGCCCGTACTCAGTAACAGTGTGGGATTTTTACCCACTAACCCCTTCTTCCTTCTTCCCGTTTTCCCTACTGTACCGCCGTCTTAGCATTTTATCGCAGGGGGGGGAGAAGCCTGCCTTCCACTTATTGCACCTAGTCGTTAGACTAATCAGCAATTTGTATTTCATATCTTAAGGTGTTTATGATAAGTATTCATCTGTGGACTATTAAATATTGTTTTAGCTTTTTGTATTTTATATTTATTTTATTTTTATTTTTTATTTTTTATTTTTTTTTCTACTTATTTAGCTAGTTCAAAAGGTTTTACTCTTCTTAATCTCCTAGTCAGATTGCTAGTATTTAATAGTTCCGACATTTCTGAGTTTATGTTATTGAGAAGTCTAAGTTTGTGTCTATTAGCTACTTTTTTGACTTTATTTTCAATCATTTCAATTTCTAGATCTCTATGCAGATCAGTGTTTCTTATGTACCATAGTGCATTTGCTATATTCCGTAGTACTTTATTTTGAAATGTTTGTATTTCCTGTAAATTGGTTTTGCATGTGCACGCCCATAGCCCGAGCCCGGTTTAAGAATTTGCTTATAAAGCAGTATGTTATTGTAATTGGACAAACAAGAGTATTTCTCTATAAGCCAATACATTTTACCGTAGCGCATGTTCAGTTCTTCTCTTTTTTTCTTTACATGCGCTTTCCAGCACAGTTTTGCATCTAGTGTCATGCCTAGATATTTTTCTGTGTTTACGTATTCTACTTCTTTATCATTTATTATTACTGGGACGTGCAGAACATTTTATTTGTGACCGACAGGTCATTTAATTTAATCTGACATTTTTTGGTCCATTTTGATATATTATTCACTGCCGCCTTCTGTAATTTTTTCGTCGCTACTTCGACAGTTTCTCCCACAGCAAGGATAGCAGTATCATCTGCCAATGTCGGCACAGTTGTTTCATCACTAAATGACAAGTCACTGGTAAATAAGAGATATAATACAGGGCCTAGCACACTGCCTTGTGGTACACCAGCTTCTATTTTCCTCAATGTGGAGTAGTCATCTCATTGTTTGATTCTAAAAAGTCGCTGTGATATATAAGATTCTAGGATTTCTGAGTATTCCTTTGTGCCATACTTTATCGAAAGCTTTAGGTATATCAGGAAATATGGTAGAACATATCTTTTTTTCTTCAAATGTTTTTTCGAATTTAACAGTTATTCTGCATGGTTTGGGATTAGCGATTTTTCTTCAATTATTTTATGCAGACGATTAATCAACATTTTTTCAAATAGTTTGTACAACATAGGCAGAATCTCATATGGGGCGGTAGGAGGTGACTTCACTAGGTGGTTTCCCTGGTTTGGGTATGATAATGACCTCCGCGACTTTCCACATGCTAGGTACATACCTCATCCTGAATGCAGCGTTTATAATCTGTGCTAGTTTCTTTAAGCCTTTTTTAGGAGTTACTTTAGGATTTCCCCTGATATCAGGTCAAATCCTGGGGCTTTCTTAGTATTGATGCCTTCTTTTATTTCTTTACCAATTTCTTTCGCCGTTACCGCTTAAATATGTCTCTCCTCTTCGCACAATTCTTCCGTTTCTTGACTGTCTGTTTCTTCATATGGTTGGAAGACGCCTTCGAGATACTCAGCAAATACATTCGCTTTTCCTTGGTTGTTTCTTTCCCAATTACCTTCTCTGTTTTTAACAGGTGGAATGTATGCAATGGCCTTTTCATTTTCTTTGTTGCCTTCCAGAGTAAATATTCGGTACTAGCATCATTCGTAAGATTGGTAAGGTATTTTTTAAGAGACTTATTTTTAAATTCTCTTATCGATCTTTTAAGCTTACTGTTTAGATTATTCAGCATTGTTTTGTCGCTGTTCGCCCTTGATTGTTGCCAATGTTTTCCAGCTCTTCTCTTTTCCGCAGTTATATCACATATTTCTTTTGAATATGAGTTGTTGGATTTTAGTTTTAGTTATGGGTGTTGCAGCCCATGCAGCTTTTTGGATATTAATTATAAATATCTGAACAGCCTTTTCTAATTGGTCTTCTGTTTCAATTGTTTCTGAGAGCTGAATACCATCCTCTAGATTCTGTCTGAAGTAGTTCCAATCATTCATCTTATTAGTTGTTTTGGGCTGTTTTCTTTGTTAGTGATTTTATCGCCAAGTGTTAAAAGCATTTTGGAATGATCTGAGTCAAGATCTGGCCCTTCTTCTACTTTTATAGTATTTGACGAGATATTCTTTGTAACGAAAAAGTCGACAAGATCTGGGGTTTTCTTCGTATCTGTCGGCCAATACATAGGTTTTCCCATTGAGTGATATTTGCCGCTAATTTCTTTTATTACTTCATATAATTCTCTTCCTCTCGTATTTGTCAATCTAGATTCCCAATACTTGTTTTTGGCATTAAAATCTCCACCTGCGATAAATCTATTGCCAAATATGCGGAAGAGGTCTATAAAGTCATTTTTCTTAAGACTATAGCTGGTAGAATAGTAAATTGATGCAACTGATATTATTTGTCCACTTTTCGTTTTTACATTTATAGATATTCCTTGTATCACACATGATTGGAATTTGGCTTGTATATGATGATTGATCCTATTCTTTACTATAACTGCAGCTCAGCATTTTGCCGTGTTATATATATATATATATATATATATATATATATATGTAGGAACCAGATCAATCAAATGATATAACAAAATAGTTTTATTATAAAAAGTAATTAGTTACTTCAACAAATAAAAGAATTACAGGAAAAAGTATATTAGGATAATATTAACGAGACAGCTTAGCCACGACTTCTCAGCTTGACGGCTTAGTTAATTCTCCTCCAATCTGTTGTGTAATCTCCAAAACTCGTGAGTTGAACAGTGACGTCACAATATACAACAGTGCTGCCACTCAGCCTACATATATATATATATATATATATGATCTTAAAATTTCCTGCGCGGACTGCAATTCGTATTTTCATTGCTCGTGTGTGAATCTTAATGCAGCTGATTTGGAGAATATGAGTTCTAAATGTTTGCCATTCCGATGCGATAAGTGCTCCGCTCTTCGCCGGAAATCATTTCAGCAACCAACTGTAACTGTTTCACCAGCGACGACAGCACAATGAAACTCTTTACCAGAGCAACAATCTGCAGCAAGTAAGAAGACTGGTGCAGCAGCGTCGAAACAGCGACCAAAGCGTAATATTCAAATAATCTCTGCGCTACGGAGCGAACATGTATCACCAGCAGATGAACAACAAGCGGTGTCGAAAACAGATGATCGGCCACAACAATCGGATGCTTCAATAACCATTCAAATGCTCTATTAGGAAATCTTATGCATAAAAAAAATTAACTGCGACTTTCTCAGCACCATCAACCAGCTGAAAGAAGAAAATAAAGCTCTAAAAATGAAGGTCACCTCTTTGGAAAGCAAGCTTAACTGGAGGGAGCAGAGGATAGTAGAGAACGTGATAGAAATTGTTGGTGTACCTGGCGTTAACAACGAAAACGCAGGAGAGTATGCTAAGACAATTTTTAGTAACGCATTGGATGTCTCTGTATCAGCAAAAGAAATACAGCAATGCGACAAACGGGTCTCAACAAAGAATTCAACTGGCGCCGCCTCTACCAACAACAAAAGGCACAGCGACATACTATGTGTTCATCTCTCTTCCCAAGATGTGAAGAAAAAGATTTTGAGGAGCAAGAGGACTGCAGCAAAGAAGTTAAATTCGTCGTTATTTGACACTGATAGCCAGGGTAGTATATTTATAAATGAGTGTTTTACTAGTTACACTAGAGCTTTATTTATGGAAGCCAAAAAATATAAAGCCGAAAAACATTATAAATATCTTTGGTTCCAAAATTCGCAAATTTTAATGAGGAAGATAGATAAGGGTAGGGTTGTTGCAATCAGATCGTTCGTTGATTTGGAGACGCTGGAAGACTGATTGTCTTTCGTTTGTTTTTCTTTTTTCTTTTTTAATTAATTTCTTTCTTTCCAAATCATTTTATGTTTGACTTGGACGAAAACCTCGATCTTTTAAGCAACAACCCAGCCATTACTACCTTACGAAGCAACAATGATAGTTTTTTTTATTGTAATTCTAATGAGGGCAACTTTTTTGTTCTACATCAAAATATTCGTAGTTCGCGGCAAAACTTTGATTTACTAGTGTGCAACCTAGGTTTTAGTTTAGTTGGTGTTACGCCTCTTGATGCACAGTCTGCAGGATTCTCTGTCGATCTTATGTGTCTCTACGAACTTGGGTGAATATTTGTATGTATCTGAGCAATCCTGTTAGAAACAAATACTTTTTCATTTAACGAACTCTTCTTTATCCAAGCTAACATGATTGTTGAATCCGTCCAGGCATAGACATTTTTTTCTGGAGTCTCAACTACTCGCTTCACTTCAGCCATTAATTTCGACAACAAGTGGGCTCCGCATAATTCCAACTTTGGAATTGTGAGTTTGTGTTTAATGGGTGCTACTTTAGTTTTTCACGTAAGCAAAGTGATCTTGTGTATTCCATTCTGATGTGTAGTTCTGGAGTATATTACTGCTGCATATGCTGCATCAGAAGCATCACAAAACCCGTGTAGTTCAATTTTTTGTGACTTAAGTTCGCCAGTCCATCTTGGAATTTTAATAGTTTCAGCAATTGGGAGTTCACATTTAAATTGATTCCAGCATTGTTGTAATTCAGCTGTTAGTGGTTCGTCCCAACCGAGTTCCGCTTTCCAGATTTACTGCATGAGTATCTTTGCGGTGATGGTGATTGGAGCCAACCATCCTAATGGGTCAAAAAGACGTGCTATTTCGGAAAGTGTCCACGTTTCGATAAGGTTCCCAACTTTGCTGTTGCCTTATCGATATTTACTTTAAATTGAAATGTACCAGCTGTTGGATTCCAATGAATCCCTAGAGTTTTGATGACTTCTTTCTTATCCAAGTTGATGCTACCTTGACCGTTTACATCTTGAATTATCGGTAAGAGTTCTTTGTGATTTGCTGCCCATTTTCTTAGGTGGAATCCGCCACTGGCCAATAATTGAATCAACTCACGTTGCATCTTCTTGCACTCATTTAACGTGCCTCCTCCACTCATTAGGTCGTCTACATAGAAATCGTTCCTCACTAGTTTGGACGCGGTTGGATAATTTTGCTGCTCATCTATTGCCAACTGGTGTAGAGTTTTTACAGCTAGGTATGGTGCTGAGCTGTACCATAAGTAACTGTGGTCAGCTTGTAATCCTTTATTGGTTCCTTTGTCGAACTCCTCCACATTATACGCTGATAATCTTGATGATGGGTGCTTAATTTTACTTGGCGATACATCTTTTCGATGTCCGCTGTAAAAACATGGCGGTGTCTTCGCCAGCGCATGATTATTGTCGTTAAGTTTTCTTGCAATCTTGGACCAACTTGCATCAGTTGGTTGAGACTGACACCGGTTGACGATTTTGATAATGCGTCGAACACTACAAGTAACTTTGTAGTAATGCTGTCTGGTTTTAGAACTGCATGATGCGGCATATAATAAATGTTTTTGTCTTGGGGTTTTGTTTTTGTAATCTCGACCATATGACCCAATTCCATGAATTCGTTTATGAATTTCATATATTCCAATCTCAACTGTGGGTCAGTGGCAAATCTTTTTTCTAATTGGAGTAACCTAGCCACAGCTCTGTCTCTTGATGCGCCCAGACTGTATTTTTGCACTAATTCCTGATTGAAAGGGATGCTTACAGTATATCTACCGTCGGGTTCTCGATGGTGGGTTTTTTGGTAAATCCGTTCGCAATCCAGCTCCAATTGTGTCAGATGACTCTCTTCAGGTATTTCTTCGAGTTCCCAGAATCGCTTAAGTTGGTTTTCTATTGTTGTTTGAGCGACCATCCCTACGACTTTCACATTTTCGCCTTTTGATGATGTACGGCCTGTGATGAACCATCCTAAATGCGACCATTGAGCCACCGAGGAACCTTTCGAACCCTTCTTAATGCCATTGAGAATGATGTCTCCATACACATCGGCTCCTAATATCATATCGACAGGTCCAGGAATGAAAAATGTTGGATCGGCTAATTCAAGATTCCTAATCAACTCAATGATGTTGTTTCTATCGGGCATCAGTTTGGTAAGTTTTGGTAACACAAGTGCTGAGACTAATAGTTTGAAGTCTGATTTGAATCTTGGTTCGATTGAGACTTCCACCTTACTGCGGGCTATGCCAGCATCCGTTGCTCCTAACCCACTGATTTCTGCGTAGAACTTCTGTTTCGGCAAGCGTAGCGACTGGGCAGCTTGTTCTGTAATGAGTGTTGCTTGGGACCCTGGATCTATGAGTGCCCTCAATTCCCTGCGATGTCCATCAACGTTGGTACCAATAACGATGGCTGTGGCGAGTAGCACACTTTGGCTTTGATGACCGTAATGACTTTAAACTGGCTGTGATTAAATTGGGGCAGAACAGCCCGAATCGTTCTGCCGTTTTCCAGCATAATTTTCTTGGTGAAGCAGTGTATGATGCTTTTTGTTACATTGCTTACATGTTCGCAGACTTGAGCACGTGATCTTCTTGTCATGTCTCAGACAGTTCATGCATATCTTGGCTTGTTTGACTTGCTCACATCTTTCCCTTGGAGTCCAATTCATAAATTTGCTGCAAGAGTAGATGTTGTGATCGCTCTTGCAAAATATGCAACTGGACTTCGCTGCTATGTGGTAATTTCTCACAGAGTTCTTATTCTCGTCCTTATGCGATCGTTGTCGAGATGATCCCAATACCTCTAATGCTTGGTATCTTCTTGCGAGAAACTCAAAGAGTTCTTCTTGCGTTGGTACCTTATTGCTCTTTATTCCTTGCTCACACAGATTTCTGCTCTCTGGATCCAGTGCTTTTACAACAAGGTGAACTATGATTGGCCCCCAAGAAGAAGTCTCAAATCCCATGTTTTTGAGAGCCGCAAGCCCTTCTTTGTTTGCATCTAGAACTGCTTTTAAATGACTTGCTGTAGATTGGCCTCCCTGATGTCTTGTTTTGAACATCCTGTCCAGGTGCAGTGATACGATTTTCCGTTCGTTGTCGTAACGTTTCTTAAGAGTTTCCCATGCGCTCTGGTAGTTTTCACTAGATATTGTGAAATGTTGGATTCACCTTCTAAATGTGTTTTCAAATACTCCATCTTTTCAGTGATACCAAGCGTTACCTTGTTGTGTATTATTGTTGTGAAAATATCACAAAAAGACTGCCACTCTAAATAGTTCCCTTTGAATATTGGGATTTTGAGTTGAGGAAGTCGAACCTCTAGATTAGATGACGAATCCTTAGCTAATGTTATTTATGACTTTTTTGAAGCCATTTGAAATAGGCAGTTATTTATGTCTTCTTGAACCCCTTCATACCTATGTTCCGTTAGATATGAAGTTTTGTAATCTTCATTTGTTTCATGGGTCAGAAATTCTTCATGCAATTCCGTTAAAACTTTCCATTGATCAAGTAGAATTTTTTGCTGATACTCATGACTTCTTTAGAGTAGTTCTTGAATGTTTGTTCAAAGGAATCTATGCTCCTCATGAGTGCCGCAATTTTTATCTCTAACTTTCTTAGGCGGAGTCGCTGACATTCGTTTCCGGATGGCGCGGGGTTCTGTTTATCTGATTCAGCTAATACCAACTCTGATGGATAAATTTTCTCCAATTTAGCTCTCAACTGTTCGTAAACTTTTTTCACTAATTGAAACGTATTGTTCTGAATATAGGGAGTATCGGGTTTTACGACATCAAGAAATTTTTCATGATTATTCTCAAATTCAGTCCAAATTTCTATAATTTTTTTAATTCGTTCTTTTTTATATCTTTGAGTTTTCCGTACAGCGCTGTCTTTTCCAAAGTTCGTTTGAACCTGTTCTAGCTCTTTCGCTAAGGCCTTCTGCCTGGCAACAATAATATAGACGTCGATATCCTCCATTGATGATTCCAAATATCACTAGCACTGAGAATGGTTCACTACCAGTGTTTTTAGCCCTGGCAACGCTTTTCACTGATATTGTATTTACCAGTGTTTGTAGCCCTGGTCAGCTTTGAAATGGGTGTACTGTTATTTAATTTTATATTTTTAATAATCAGTATTAAAGACCAAATATTACGATGAACAAAATTAATTTTATGAGATGTGAGCCTTACCTCTGGTGGGGGTCTCACAATACCAAACACCTTGTTCTATGGATTTTCAACGAATCACTCATTGCTTTAATTCTAGACTATTTATATACAATTTTTACAAAGAAAATGAAAATGACAAACATAAAATTAGATAACTCTGCTGTCTGGTCGCACAGGTGTTAGATGACAAGCACCCAGACGGTGATATGACACCTTCGATGTGCACAGTAGACTGCTGATTACGTGGAAATTATGTTGTTCACAACACAGAGTTTACCGCGGAGCCGAGGTAGACAAAGTCCCTAATTACCTCAAAATTGTAGCTGTCTATCGTGACGTTCTGTCCGATTCGTCGATGTTGTGTGTCCCTTCTTGTTAACAGCATATATTTTGTTTTACCCTCATTCACCACCAAACCCATTTTTGCCGCTTCTGCACTAATACTTGCAAACGCACCAGTGACAGCTCGCTGTGTTCTGCCAATAATGTCAATGTCATCAGCGTATGCAAGAAGTTGTACAGACTTTTGGAAAATTATGCCCCTGGTGTTGGCTTGTGAGTTTCGCACAATTTTCTCGACAATGATGTTGAAGAAGTCACATGACAGCGCGTCACCTTGTCTAAATCCTTTTTTGACATCAAAGGTCTCGGTGTGATTGTTTTCAACTTTTATGGAGCAGCGAGCGTTCTCCATCGTCATTCTGCACAATCTGAGTTTGGTAGGGATGTCAAAATTAGACACGGCTCTGTATAGCTCGTCTCTATAAATGCTGTCATATGCGGCCTTAAAATCGATAAAAAGATGATGAGTATCGATCTGGACTTCTTGGGTTTTCTCCAGGATCTGCCGTAGTGTGAATATTTGATCAGTCGTGGACTTACCGGGTCTAAAACCGCACTGATAGGGACCTATCAGATCGTTGACGAATGGTTTCAGGCGCTCACACAGTACAGCAGACATGATCTTATACGCAATGTTCGGTGTTGGCTTGTGAGTTTCGCACAATTTTCTCGACAATGATGTTGAAGAAGTCACATGACAGCGCGTCACCTTGTCTAAATCCTTTTTTGACATCAAAGGTCTCGGTGTGATTGTTTTCAACTTTTATGGAGCAGCGAGCGTTCTCCATCGTCATTCTGCACAATCTGAGTTTGGTAGGGATGTCAAAATTAGACACGGCTCTGTATAGCTCGTCTCTATAAATGCTGTCATATGCGGCCTTAAAATCGATAAAAAGATGATGAGTATCGATCTGGACTTCTTGGGTTTTCTCCAGGATCTGCCGTAGTGTGAATATTTGATCGGTCGTGGACTTACCGGGTCTAAAACCGCACTGATAGGGACCTATCAGATCGTTGACGAATGGTTTCAGGCGCTCACACAGTACAGCAGACATGATCTTATACGCAATGTTCAGGAGACTGATGCCTCTATAGTTGGCGCAGTTTAGAGGGTCTCCTTTCTTGTGGATCGGGCAAACGATGCTGAGGTTCCATTCATCAGGCATACTTTCTTCTGACAAAATCTTGGAGACGAGTTGGTGTATGCTCTCCACCAGGTCATCTCCCGCCGCCTTAAACAGCTCGGCAGTTAAGCCGTCCGGTCCAGCAGCCTTGTTGGATTTAAGCTTAGATATTGCTATCCTCACTTCATTTTGGTCAGGTGGACGGAAATCTTGGCTTTCATCATTCAGGTTGAATGGTTCATTCTGCCTGACAGCGGAATTTGTGTCCTCTTCGCCGTTTAGCAGTCTGCAGAAGTGGTTTTTCCATGTCCTCAGCACCGACTGTGACTCTACTACAAGGTTTCCTTGTTCGTCTCTACAGGTCTCTGTTCGGGTCTTTTTCGCACGACACGTTCTTTTTACCCTTTGGTAAAACTTCCGAACATTATTCCTGGAGTAGCACCTCTCTATATCCTCGATCGCGCGCTTCTCATGCTCTCTCTTTTTTCTCCGGAGGAGCCGATGTTCTTCCCTCCTTTTTTGCTCGTAGAGCTGACGAGCTGCTCTCGTCCTCCTATGCAATGACGCTTCGTAGGCACTTTGTTTTGCTGCATGTGCTTGCTGACACACTTCGTCAAACCAGGGGTTTCGTGGGGGTGGTCTGGTGATACCGAGCACATCAGTTGCGGCGTTTTTGATGGCTTCTTGGCATCGATGGCACTGGTCTTCGACATTTGATGCTGGCAGCATAGGACTTCTCGAGAGGTTTAAGGATACGCGATCGGCAAAGGTTCTGGCGGTTTGTTGCGTTTGTAGCCGTCCAACGTTAAATCTCCTCACAGTATTTTCTCGTTGTTTTGGCGTCCGGGATATCCGCATCCGTACCTTGGCTACAACAATTTAGTGGTCCGAGTCAATGTTGGCCGCTCGGTAAGTTCGGACATCTAGAATACTGGCGGAGTGCCTTGCGTCGATCGCAACATGATCAATTTGGTTGACGGTTTGATGATCTGGTGACGCCATGTTCCTTTGTGAGGAAACCGTGAACTAGCTATGGTAACATTACGTCCCGCAGCAAAATCAATCAGCCTAAGTCCGTTTCCAGACGTGGTGTCGTGTAGGCTGTGCTTTCCGATTGTGCTACCAAAGAGGTCCTCCTTTCCTATTTTGGCGTTGAAATCACCTAAGACGATTTTAACGTCATATTTAGGGCATTGCTCGTATGCTTTATCGAGCAGCTCATAGAAACAATCTTTGGTAGCATCGTTTTTTATCTTCTGTGGGGGCGTGAGTGCATATAAGGCTGATGTTGGCGAATTTAGCCTTGATGCGGATAGTTGCAAGGCGTTCACTTACGTGTCGAAAGCTCAAGACTTTTTGCCTAAGTCTGCCAAATAGACGCTGCTTCTGTTCCACCCCCAACCTGGAGGACCAGGCCCTTTCTGCGACCCCTTGGACAAAAGGAGCCGGAATATTCCGGAGTCAGTAACCTGCTGCGGGGATGTGAGAGCAGCCGTTGACCCATTAAGGGCTCTTCCGCCACCATCTCTATTTCAACACCCTGACTAATGTTGAAAATCCTCAATGACCTCACCTCCAAATACGTCGAAGTAGCACATTGAGGTATCTGCCATGTTGACTGTTGACGCCACCGTTGATTCAACCCTGTGAATTCATCCGCCGTACGTCCTCTTTCTGAGGGGCTCATGTTAGACTTCTGAGACTCGAGCAGACAGTCAACTCCGACAGAGCATTATAGTGTTGCTTTATTTTCTGCTTTATCAACACTCGCACTTATAAGTTCAGCAAGTCAAGTCCGGATGGACATAGACCAGTACTCGGTGGTGACCACGGGGAGGTAAAATAAGCACAGTTGATGAGTGTGAGATAGTTGCGACACTGGACATCGCCAGGTTGATGCCAATCAGATGCCCATCCCTATTCACACAACATCCAAGCCACCCTTTAAAACGTGTGTATATAATGTAGTTTAAGACTAGGTACAGGATTTATTTAAAAAATTAAGGGAATCACTACCAACAAAAGCCCTTATATGATTCTTAATACTAAACAATACTTAAAACTAAATAATAAAGTGATCACGGAGATAAATACATAATGTGCAACGGGCTCATCCTTTGCCAATATTGCTGCAGACGTGTTTTATTATGAAACCAACATTTGATTAGTTTTATTTACGAGTATTTAGTAGTGAAGTAGATATACATACATATGTGCAAATAAATAAATAAATAAATAAATAATAAATAAATAAATAAGTAAATTTTTATTTTTTCTTTTTTTTATCCGATGGAAATCTTCAAAAGACACTCGGTAATAATCGGTACCAAGTAGTGTGGGACTCTTACCGCACTAAAACCACCGGTGAATCAGGACCAATCTATGAAAGATCGACAAAAGATTTTTCTTTCTTAATTTATAAATCGCATTGGGGGAGTTTAAAATTATAACACTTCCCATAGCTTTTAGACCATCAGCTCATGAGGCTTGGTTCTTCTTAATCTACGAACATTGTTTCGTACATTTAAGACGGTCTCCATTTCGGAGTTGGTATGACTTTGCAGTCGCTGATTGTGTGATACAGCGTGTTTTTTAACCACTTCTGTAACCATTTCAATTTGAAGGTCACGATGTAGATCGCTTTTTCTTATATACCAAAGGGCATTAATTATTCCACGAAGGACTTTGCTTTGGAATTTTTGGATGGGTTCAGCATTTGTTTTCTTTGTACAGCCCCATAGTTGGATACCATATGTCCAAACGGGTTTCAGTACTTGCTTATATAACATTAATTTGTTCTGGATAGATAGGTCAGAGTTCTTTCCTAGTAACCAGTACATTTTTCTGTACTTCAAGTTAAGTTCTTCTCTTTCCTTTTTGATGTGCTCTTTCCATTTAAGCTTTGCCCCTTCGGGTAGGGGTTAGAATATACTCGAGGTAGGCATGCCTGTCGTAAGAGGCGACTAAAATCCACCCTCCGTATACTGAGTATGGCGTATACAAAAACATGCAATGAACAAAACGAAAGATATTAATACCCCAGGTGGCAGTACAGGTACACTGGAAAATCCAACCTCTTCGGAGGTCGGCTCTACGGATTCTGGGGAGAGCCATTTATTGCGTTCATCTGACCCTTTTAAAAAAGGTACTAGGGTAGTTAGATCTCCAACATCAAAATCTACCATGAAAACGTGCGGAACTAGAAGTCCGGCGACATCGATAGTGTCGGCGCACGAACAACGGAGTTCAGCGAAAATTCAAAGCCTAACGGACGAAAATATGGAACTCCGGACCAGGCTAAGTAAAATGGAACTTCTCTGCGAAGAACTAAGAAAAGAATTAAATGTACTTAAAGCAGAAAATAAAGCATTTAATGATACATCGAAACCTCGTAATGAGTCTGCTGCGAGTTCAATCGTCCCCGATAACACGGATTATAAAACGGATGATGAAGAACTAAGTCGGGAAACCAATTGGATTCTAAAAAAACGGCCAGTCAAAAAACGAAAAGCTGGCTCTTCGCCCGAAATGTTAACGAGGCAAGAAAACACGCAAAATAAACGAGAAGGTAAAGAACAGCCTGACAAAATAAACACGCGTGCCGAAGAAAATCCTCGAAATAAGGTACGACCACCGCCACCAATATACGTGATCGGAATTGCAGACTATAATAAACTGCATTCTTTTCTCAAACCTTTGTTGCTATCCGATTTTGAAGTAACATCGCTCAACAACAACAAATAGAAAGTAAACGTAAAGGACTCAGACAGTTACCGCTCAGTATCTAATAAACTGAATACTGAAAAAATCCAGTGGTATACGTATGAAAATAAATCTGAAAGACCGATACGAGTCGTAGCTAGCATTCCTTCATGCCTCATGCCGAAAGGAAGACGTTGTTCACGATTTGAAGAACAAAAACTTTAAAATCGTCGATGCGGTAAACTTAATTAAATGGGAAAAGCAAAAATTGGAAGGCGAGGAAACGATGGTTAAGCGCAAGCTTCCTCTTTTTACGCTAACCTTTGATAAGGCTGAGAGTTTAGAAAAGATTTACGAAATAAGAACAATTCTGAATGTCGTAGTCAAAATCGAACCCTTGCGCAAGAATACAAGGTTGATACCTCAGTGCAAACGATGCCAAGGATTCAACCATACGCAAACATATTGCCGAAAAGAACCGCGATGTGTCAAATGCGCCGGTAAACATCTTAGTCAAGAGTGTGGTGTAAACAAAAAAACCCCTGCAACGTGTATTAACTGCAATGGTAAGCATCCGGCTAATTACTGAGGCTGTGAAGTAGCCAAAGAATTACAAAAAAGAAGAGATCGACTTATGAAGCCGGAAAGCCCACCCTCAAAACCGATAAATAAGGAAACGTTGAAAACTGCTGCAAGAAAGGTGACTAGAGACAACCGAGCCGACCCTGGCGCGCTTACGTACGCTCAAGCTGCGACATCAAACACCGATCAAATTTCACACCGGGTTAAGGTAAAAGCGCCTAAAGAAAAGCCATCAGATTCTGACATGCAGACGCGTGCTCAAGCATCAACATCAACAAAAACGAACACTGATAATTCGGAAAACCCCGTATCTCACGTCTTTTCCATTATCCTTGCAAGGCTTGAGGAGCAAACAAAAACAAACATGCTAATTGTCGAAAGGTTGGAGAAGCTTGAATATAAGCTTAACAATAGGAGCATTTCAAAACGAACATGACGAAACTTCTTAAATTTGTTGCATGGAACGCCAACGGTCTCATACAAAGACTAGAAGAGCTAGAAATATTTCTACGGGAAAATAACATTGACATATGTTTAATCTGTGAAACTCACCTGACGAAACTATCGCGTGTAAACATTACTGGATACAGTACCTATCACGCTTATCACCCGTCGGAAAGAGCCAGAGGCGGATCGTCTTTAATCATAAAAGATTGCATCGAACACTCTGAAGAGATTATGATAGAGCTTGAAACAATGCAAGTGAGTACTGTACGCGTGAAAAATGGACATTACTCTTTCAATGTCTCGTCTATTTATTGTCCACTGCGTTGCAGGCTTGAAAAAAATGATTTTACAAATATTTTCAACTCTCTTGGACCGAATTTTATTATTGGCGGTGATTTTAATGCAAAGCACACCTTCTGGGGTTCAAGATGTGTCTCACAAAAAGGCAGAGCACTTTACAACGCCTGCATGCAACACAGATGCGACTTTCACTCGACTGGTAAACCAATATATTGGCCGACTGATAACAACAAAATACCCGATCTGATCGATTTGTTTGTTGTAAAAGGAATACCAGACAAATGTATTAAAATTGATGAAAGTTTTGATCTTCCGATCATTCCCCTATCATTCTAACGATGAGCGAACACCTAATTAAAAAGATGTACCTGCTAGACTAACTAGCAGAAAAACTGATTGGGAAGGCTTTAAAAAGACGTTGAAGAACATATCCAACTGAGAGTATCACTTAGGACGTCTTCTGAACTCGAAATCGAAATTGATCGTTTTGTTGAAGTTCTGCAGCGCGCCGCGTGGAAAAATACTCCCTATCAAAGGAAAACACCAATCAATCATGCCCAAAAATGTCCACCGGAAATAAAAGAAATGGTAAGGGAGAAGAGAAAGGCGCGTAAAAAATGGCAACAAACTCGTGCTCCGCAACATAAATCGCATTTGAATCGCTTGTGTGGCCATTATTGATTTTAAAAACCGGACAATACAAACCAGCATTGAAAGCTTAACAGCGGACAAAGATTCCAATTATTCGCTCTGGAAAGCTATAAAAGGCATTAAAGAACCGAAAATACAAGCGGCCCCAATCAAGAAAAATGACAACGAATGGGCCAAGAATGATAAAGACAAAGCAGAAGTCTTTGCCGCCCATTTAGAAGAAACATTTAAACCATTTGATGGGCAAGCGCTTGCTGAAAATGATAAGGCGTCGGATATAGCATTTCACAATTACACAGTAAGAAATGCAAGGCTGACCGAACTTCAACAAGAAATAAAGAAACTGAAACCGAATAAAGCTCCTGGATACGACCTAATCACAGGAGAGCTTCTTAAATCGTTACCTAGAAAAGCGTTAGTTAAGTTCTTTTACATTATAAATGCAGCGATAAGATTAGAATATGTTCCGAGTCAATGGAAAGTCGCGGAAGTAATAATGATTCTGAAGCCAGGAAAACCACCGAATGATAAAAAATCGTATAGACATATTTCGCTGCTGCCGATTGTGTCTAAAGTTTTCGAAAGAATAGTACTTAAGCGATTACAGCCGGTTATAGAAGAAGGATCTCTTATTCCCAATCACCAGTTTTGGTTTAGAACCAAGCACTCAACAATAGACCAAGTGCATAGAATAACTGATTTAATTGAAAAAAGCTTACGAAGAAAAAAAGATTTGCTCAAGCGTATTCCTTGATGTTTCTCAAGCTTTTGACAAGGTCTGGCATGAAGGCTTGAAATATAAATTACGACAAGTTCTGCCGGAACACTTATATAATATTCTAGAAAAATACTTGACGAATCGACTTTTCCGAGTCAAACACGGAAACGAATATTCGGAATTTAAAGAAATAATGGCTGGGGTGCCGCAGGGAAGTGTCTTTGGACCGCTTTTGTACCTATTATATACTCGCGACATACCGCAAGAAGAAGGCACCGTATTAGCTACATTTGTCGACGACACTGCCATCCTGGCAACGGGTAAAACGATCGAAGAATCGACTGACAAATTGCAAGAAGCATTGAATAAAGTAAATGAATGGACAAAGATTTGGCGACTAGCTTTAAACGAAAACAAAATCTGTTCATGTCAATTTTACTTATAAGAAAATAAATAATTTGCCCATCTTTTCAAACTCGGTTCAAATTCCGTTTGCAAACGAGGCTAAGTATCTTGGAATGACACTTGATGCTAAGCTGAAGTGGAAATCGCACGTGAAGAATAAACGTAAAGAACTCGAAACCAAATACAGAGAAATGTACTGGTTACTTGGAAAACATTCCAAGCTTAATATAGAGAACAAACTGCTTTTATACAAGCAAGTGCTAAAGCCGATATGGACATATGGAATACAACTTTGGGGTTGTACCAAAATAAGTAATGTCAATATTTTACAAACTTTTGAAAATAAAGTGCTAAGATCAATAGTTAATGCACCGTGGTTTATTAGAAATAGCGATATCCATAGAGATTTAGGAATTGCGACAGTCGAATATGAAATCAAAAACTTCGCGCATAAGCATAAAGACAGATTACAAGGACACGTTAACAATGAAGTCCTTCGAATTCTAGATGAGAGGAATCTACTGCGTCGTCTACAAAGGACTAAACCTTTCGACTTAACGCGATAGCAAGAAACCGCGCCTAATTTGCGGAACAAGCAGGAACTTTCAATGGAAAGGGACCTGCCAAACGATCTCAATACGTGAAAGAAAAACTGCTGGATAAGTCAAAACTTAGTTGTAGTATGTAATCAAAGAAATTTATCACGAAGGGAGGTTTTTTTAGTGAGTAAAAATCTCACACTACTATGAGCACGCGCTACCGATCCTCATAGTGTCTTCATAAAGATTTCTTACCTACCCTCGGGGAAAAAAAAAAACAAAATTTAAGCTTTGCATCCAAGGTCATTCCAAGGTATTTGGCGGTATTGGAGTAAGTTACTGCTGTACTGTTTATAAAAATTGGAACATTGTTTATGTTTTTGTTTGTAAAGTTTATATGCGTCGGTTTTGTTTCATTTAATTTGATACGCCATTTTTGCGTCCAATCACTAACTTTATCGACTGCATTTTGCAATTTTTGAGTCGCCTTCGTAACGGATTTATCTGGCACCAATATTGCAGTATCATCAGCAAAGGTGGCCATGATAGCGTTGATGTCCACTGGAATATCCCTTGTATATAACAGATACAGGGTTGGTCATAGGACTCTTCCTTGTGGTACACCGGCTTCAATTTTCTTTAGTTCCGAGTAATTTTGATCGTACCGTACTATAAAGAGTCGGTTCGTAACGTACTACTTCGTAGTACTGCCTGGGGAGGTCCCTATGCAGTTTGTACTCAAGTCCCAGGTGCCAAACCTTGTCAAAGGCTTGAGCAACATCTAAGAAAATAGCAGAGCAAACTTGTTTTTCTTCAAATGCCTTTTCCACAACATCCGTAACAAGTTTATTCGATGCACTTGGTCTATCGTGGAATGTTTATTTCAAAATCCAAACTGATGGCTCGGAATCAGTCTTCTTTCTTCTATTATTTTGATAAGCCTTTTCAGGAGCAGTTTTTCGAAAACTTTTGCCATGATTGGTATAAGCGATATTGGTCTGTAAGATGTTACTTCTGTTGATGGCTTACCTTGTTTAGGTATAACAATGACTTCTGCAATTTTCCAATGATGTGGCACATATCTTAGTTTAAGGCATGCGTTTATTATAAATTGGAGTTTCTTGAAGGCTATTGAAGGCATTTCTTTCAAAACCTGAGCAGTTATTAGATCGTACCCTGGTGATTTTTTGTTAGACAACTTATGTTGACACATGCTTCTTACTTCTTTGAGCGTGATGAAAGGTATTTCACATACGTCATTTCTATCAACAAACTGTAAGGGATCTGTAGCTGTGTTTGCTGGGAATGGCTTAAAAGCATTCGCGAGATGTTCAGCAAAGAGATCAGCCTTTTGTTTCGGGTTTCCGATCCATTTACCATCTTGAGATTTTAGTGGCGGGTTTTGTGCCTGAATTCTTTTTAGGCGCTTAGCTGCTTTCCATAAGGAGTATTCGGTAGAAGCATCCGTCGTCAGACTTTTCAGGAATCTACTAATTGAATCATTTTTGAACTTACAGATTCTTTTTTTTAATTCATTGTTAAGATGGTTAAAAACTGCCTTATCATCTGGGAATCTCGTAGTTTGCCATTTTCTTCGAGCTCTTCTTTTTTCCAATATCAGCTCCTTTATTTCGACAGGATATTTTATTTCTGTTTCTCTCGAGTTCGAAATAGTTGGAGTACTTTCTTCTGCAGCCTGTTGCACATCAGCAATAAATTGTTCTACTTCATGATCAATTTGTTCAATTGTTTGCATAGGGGATCTTAGGTTTATAAAACTGTCAACGAGCTTAGGATTACTTTTTCCTATTATTTCTGTTTCGCTCAGTGATAAAATTACTGGAGTATGATCTGACGATAAATCGTAATTACCTTCGACACTTATATGATTTCGTTTAATACCTGTAACTACGAACAAGTTTATAAGGTCTGGTATTTTGTTAGTATCAGATGGCCAATATGTTGGCGAACCAGAAGAATAAAATTCGCCGTTTACCTTTTGTAGTTATGAGCCTAGATCCCCAGTGGGTGTGTTTAGCATTGAAGTCGCAACCAACAAGGAAGTTATGTCCTAACAAATTTAGGAGTTCTGCAAAGTCTTCTTCAGTTGGAGAGCACCTCGGAGGGCAGTATTTAGCTGCTATTTTAAATTCTTTCTTTTTTATACCAATACTAATTGTTGTTACTTGCATGTTTCCATTAGTAAACATTAGTTCTTCAAAGTGTTTCAAGCACTTTTTAATAAGAATTGCTGATCCTCCCCTAGCTTTGTCAGCTGGGTGCGGAGCGTGATAACATGTGTAGTTTGGTAGTTTGTTATCAAGACTTTGTTCTATAGCGAGGTGAGTTTCGGACACCAAACAAATGTCTATATGCTCTATGTCTAAAAAGATGTTTAGTTCTGATACATGTTGTAAAAGACCGTTTGCATTCCATGTTGCGGTTTTAGTGTTCTGTCCATCAATGTTTTTTAAGAGCGACTTCTTCGCTTAGCTGTTTTATGTTTAAATCTTGTTTGTCAATCCTTTTTAGGATAAGTTCCAGCATTTCTTTTATGGATGTTTCCTCGTTCTTCCGCACATTTTTTACAATCTGGGAATAGGTTTTATTTTCATCACTTTTGCTTAGTGCAATTGTTTTGTTTTTAAATAAGTAAATAAATAATTGAATGAATAAGTAAATAATTTAATAGTGGGCACAAGTACGATAACTTTGGCGCCAAAAATTGAAAACGGTTTTTTGTTGAGGGGTCAAAAACAAGCATTTTTTACTACGGGAGGGGGGGGAGATAGACTCGCCCCGTTTAGGAGGTAGAGGCAATTTTAGAAAAAAATTACTTAAAATAAAAAAAAAAAATTTTAAAGAGCAACGGCAACACTTACAATATTTTGTTTTATCAAAATTTTGATGTTTCTGGCTTTCGAAACCGGTATAGTACTTCATTGTAAGTGTTGCCGTTGTTTTTTAATAATTTTTTTTTATTTGAAGTCATTTTTTCCTAAAATTGCCCCTACCTCCTAAACGGGGCGAGATAGACCCCCCTCCCCATAGTAAAAAATGCTTGTTTTTGACCCCTCAACAAAAAACCGTTATCAATTTTTGGCGTCAAAGTTATCGTACTCTCCCCTAATAGTGAATAAATAAATAGGTAAATAAACGATCAAATAAATAAATAATTAAATAAATAAATAAGTAAATAAACAAATAAATAAATAATAAAGAAGTAAATAAACAAACGAGTAAATAAATAAACAAATTAATAAATAAGTAAATAAACAAACAAACACATTAATAAATAAGTAGATAACTAGATAAACAGCCAAAAAATAAAGAAAACAGCTAAGAAATAAGTCCACTTTTTTGGTATGGAGTTATTTCCCACTGGAAGTGAAAATCAGTACCACTTTTTTGAGGGAAATTACTCCATTTCATGGCGTCCACAATTTCGAATTTAATTAATTCGAATAGCATTGATTCTGATCAACGAACATTTTGAATCGATGGTACGTTCAATGCTGTGTCCACGTCTTCTGGGTATAAGCAATTGATAATAGTACATTTCGCATATACTGAACATGTAAGTAAAATTATTTTCCTTTTGTTTTTAAATCTGACAACAACAAATTTAATATCGATACTAAAAATAAGAAATGAGAATGTTCGAAAACGGTTGGTTCGAAATAAACCAGCAATGCATATGAATATGCTTGGGGGGCATGCTGCCCCCCTGCAACCCCCCTGCTTGAGGCCACTCTTGGATTTGGAGCAAGTGCGGGGTTGTGTGAATGCAAAGTTTCTTTATATACAAAAAAAACTTTACATTTGTAAAGAAACTTTGAATACACACAACCTCGCACTTACTCCAAATCCAACAATGACCCCAAGCAGGGGGGTTGCAGGGGGGCAGCATGCCCCCCCCCCCCCCCATTCATATTTCACTGTTTATGCATTGTGGACTTATTTCGAATTTTCTCATTATTTCTTTATCTAATGATCAAAAAATAAATATCTAATTCTGAAATCCTTATTAATTTATCTAACGCTCAAAAACTAAACAATTTACTGATTCTCAAATCTACTTCATGTGAATTTTTTCACTATTACTCTATTTGATATTTGAAACATAAAATACCTAATATGCTTAGACGTTAATTTTTTGTAATTATTTTTTTTTAATTGCTTAATAAAATTTTTCCTTTATTACTACAGAATATTTTCCCAAATCTAATGCGGGAAACAACTCCATCAAATTTCACGTTAAGTTAATTCTCAATAACTCCATACCAAAAAAGTGGACTTATTTCCCACTTACGTGTGTACATATACGAGTAACTATAATACAAGTTGTTGGATGAGCTCATTACCTGAATATCTACATTTCTCCCAGAAGTTAGTTTTAAGTCTGTTTCCAGAAATAATTTTTTTTTTTTTTTTTTAAGAGAGAATGAAAATCTTTTAAAGACACCATAAGGCCCGACCGCGCATGCTTATGGTAGTGTGAGATTTTTACTCACTAAAAACACCACACTTCAAGATTAATACTACAACTAAGCCGACGCTCATCCAGCAGTTTTATTTTCACTTACGAGACTCGTGACTTTTGGAAAAAGATGTTCGTATGTGTTAAATGTAGCGCTTTAGACAGGTTAAATTCCAATGAAAGTTCCTGCTGTTTCCACGACCGACATATACTATGACGCGAGGTTGAAAGGTTTTGTCCTTTGCAGACGACGAATTTAATTGTTCGCTTCAATTAGTTGAATGACGGTACGGTTAGAATGGCCGTGAACACGATCTTTGTGTTTAGGAGCAAAATTTGTTATCTCTTCGAGGACGCTGGGAATTCCCAGGTCCCGATGAATATCTTCGTTACGTACGTACCATGGTGCGCTAACGATCGTTCTAAGATGTTTCTATTGCTTTTCCTGGTACAACCCCATAGTTGTAGACCATACGTCCACACTGGCTTTAGCACTTGCTTATAGATAAGCAGTTTGTTATGTAGGCTCAACTCCGAATGTTTTCCGAGTAGCCAGTACATTCGTCGCGCTTCTTTTTTACGTGCGATTTCCATTTAAACTTAACATCTAGAGTCATTCCTAGATATTTTGTTTCGTTCGCGTATAGTATTTGAGCCTAGTTTAAATATACGGGTAATCTGTCCACTTTTTTGTAGGTAAAGTTGACGTGAGTAGATTTGCTTTCGTTCAGCACAATACGCCAAGAATTCGTCCAAGCGTGGACTTTATTAATAGCATGTTGCAGCTTTTCAGTTCCTGCTTCAATTGTATCACCCGTTGTCAATATCGCCGTATCGTCCGCAAATGTGGCGACGACGCAGTTTCTTTCCTGCGGGATATCACGCGTGTAGAGTACATATAGAAGCGGGCCGAGGACACTTCCTTGTGGGACTCCGGCCGCAATTTCCTTGTACTCAGAGTAATCATTTCCGTGCTCAACACGAACAAGTTTTTCGGTGAGGTACGATCGTAAAATTAGAAAGAGTTGCCATGACAGTAGTCGTTGCAATTTATACCCCAAACCTTCGTGCCAACCCTTATCGAAAGCTTGTGAGACGTCAAGAAATACACCACAACAAATCTTTTTTTCTTCGAGAGTTTTCTCAATCACGTCAGTTATTTTGTGGACTTGGTCAATTGTTGAATGTTTGATTCTAAATCCAAATTGGTGGTCAGGAATGAGATGTCTTTCGTTGATTACGGGTTGTAGTCGTTTTGAAAGTAGTTTTTCGAATATTTTAGAGATAACCGGCAATAGGGAAATAGGCCGATATGATTTCTTCTCATTCAAAGGTTTGTCTGGTTTCGGGACCATTATAATCTCTGCGACTTCCATTGTCTCGGAATGTAGAGCAATCTGAATGAAGCGTTGATCAAATATAACAGTTTTATGAGAGCTTTATTCGGTAATTCCTTGACCTCCTGCGCCGTTATCAAGTCGTCTTTAGATTTTTAATCACTTCCCTCAGTTCAATTAATGCAACTTTTTTTACTTTAAAGTTGTCAGATGTCGTGACTGGGGAGTCGGGCGTTATCAAAGGGCCGTCGAATGGCTTAAACGTGTCTTCTAAGTGCAAAGCAAAAAGTCCCGCCTTTTCTTTGTCGCTCTTGGCCTAAGTTCTATCGTTTTTCCGAATTGGTGGCGCTTGCATTTGCGGTTTCCGGATGCCTTTTAGCGCTTTCCAAAGTGAATAATTTGATTCTCTTCCAGTGGAGAGATTTTCAAGGTAGGTTGCTATCTTACTGCTTTTAAATTCCCGAATACTATCTCTAAGGCGATTGCATAGTCGGTTGAGGATCTTTTTATGCTGCGGTACACGACTGATTTGCCATTTCTTTCGTGCTTTTCTTTTCTCCCTCACCAGTTCAATGATTTCACTTTGATACTTTTCGTTGCGGTTAATTTCATAGCTTCTAGAAGGAGTGTTTCTCCATGACGCTCTTTGGATTGCTTCCGCGAAACTATCAACTTCGTCCTCCAGTTAAGTGATACATTTAAGGCGATATTTGTTTCGGAATCATTTCTAAAGCCCTCCCATTTTGTTCTATTGCTAGTAAGTCTTGGAGGTCCTTCTTTCTTGATCAATGCTTCACTAAATAATAAAATTACCGGAGAGTGGTCAGAAGAGAGATCAGAACTTTCTTCGACTATAATAAAATTATCGTAAATACCTTTTGAAACGAAAAATCGATAAGATCGGGAATTTTTTCTGAGTCGGTTGGCCAATAGCTGGGTTTTCCTGTTGAATAAAAACAACAACCGAATTCATTTGCCACTTCGTAGAGAATTTTTCCTTTAGAAGATGTACATCTTGAACCCCAGAAGGTGCGCTTCGCGTTGAAATCTCCACCAATAAGGAAATTTGAACCAAGGGCATTGAAGACACGAAAGTAGTCGTCTTTTTCAAGCGAGCATCGCGGCGCACAGTAAACAGACGCTATGTTGTAGCTCAAGTGTTTATTTTTAACCCTTACCGCGCACAATTGAAGTTTTTCCAGCTCTATGTTTATATCGACCGAGGGTTCGATGTTAGTTTTATTGTAATAAATAAGGACGAACTGCCCCGTGCTCTATCAGAAGGATGATAGGCGTGATAACCAACGTAGCCTCTTATCTTTATTTGTGATTCCCTTGTTAGATGGGTTTCGGAGATCAAACATATATCGATTTTTTCACTCATTAGAACAATTTCTAATTCATTAGATTTTTGTAAGAGTCCGTTTGCATTCCATGTTATAATTTTAAGCAAAGAGTTGATATCTACTTAGATTTAGATATAAGGTTAGCCATACAAAAGCTTTCGACGTTACTGAGACGTTCGAGAATTCGTTTGTTCGTTTCACATTGTGCCTCGAACTCAGCGTAAATGCAGTTCAGAATTTCTTTCAACGGATCAGTGGATGGCCCGTCGTTTCGTCTGGTTGCTTTGACTGCAACCTGAGAATACGTCAGAAAACTGGGATTCGTTGGCTTATCCGAGGTTATTTTTCGTTCAGTCTTTTTAGTGGACGACTTCGACGTACTTTTAATCAGCTTAGAGGGCTGATTGACTGGTTCAAGAGTCTGCACTGATGATTCGAGCGTCCTTTCAGCCTGTTTAGAAGTCTGTACAACTGGGTTACGAGCCCGCTCAGTTTGCTTAGCAACGTGCTCTACCGACTTAGGAGCCCGATCGACTGATTTCGTTCCCCGCACAGTCGGCGTTGTAGATTTTCTTCGTCGCATCTGTAGTTCCTTAGTGAAATCGCGGCCGCTATAATTTGCTGGGTGCTTTCCTTTGCAGTTAACGCCAGCTGCCTTTTCATTTTTGCTTAAACTGCAATTTTCAGAAGAGTGTTTTCCAGCGCACTTAACGCAGCGCGGCTCTTTCCGACAGTACGCCTGCGTATGATTAAACTCTTGACAACGCTTGCATTGAGGGATTGTCTTCGTGTTGACACGTAGCGACTCGATTTTAACGACCATACTCGTGATTGGACGAATATTGTATATCTTTTCCTGGCTTTCCGTTTTATCGAACTATAGCGCAAAAAGCGGAAGTTTACGTTTCACTGCAGCTTCTTCTCCACGGTCGGGTCGTTTTCTCTATTTTTAAAAGGTTCACAGCGTCAAGAATGTTATAACCTCTATCGCGTAAATCACCTATAACGTCTTCCTTAGCGAATGATGGATGAAGTCCGCTAGCTACGACCCTCAAAGGTCTCTCAGACTTGTTTTCATAAGTATGCCATTGAATTTTTTCGTTATTAAGCTTTTGAGATACAGCCCGATAGCCCTCAACGTCATTAACCTTGATTTTCCATGCACCGTTTCGCAAGGAAGTTACTTTAAATTCAGTAGCGATCGTGGTTTTTAAAATTTTTCCCAGAGAATTATAGTCTGCAAGACCTCTTGCGAGGGTGGATTTTCCAGTTGAACTGGTCTGCCACCTGGGTTATTAATACCGTTTGTTTTGTTCATTGCATTAATTTTTTTTGCCGTAATCTTAAAAAAATACGGTGGGTTGTCATTTTAGTCGCCTTTTACGACAGGCATGCCTACCGTGGGTATATTCTGTCCCCTAACCCACAGGAGGTAGAAATAAAATTGACATCTGCTCTATTATGTAACCTTTTAGTTGAAAAGTGCCAACGCAGATTCAGCATCATTTTTAGTATTTTATTTTGGTTTACTTTATTAAATTTGTAGTTTACTTATGTGAGTTTTGGCACAATCGCACAAGACTGGTGCACCTAATGGCCAGGAAAATGGTTTTAAAAATAATGATCTTGTTATCAATACTAAGAGTGGATCGTCTGTTAATGAATGGATATAATATCTTAACAATTAAATTAATTTGTGTATTGTTTTGGGCACATGTTTATCAAAGTTCAGTTTGCTATCTAGAATTAACCCTAGATATTTGCATTCATTGCTCCAATCGATCTCCTCAGAGTATAGTATAAGTTTTCTTGTTGGAAAAAATGTTTCTTTTCAGGGGCGAGTAAAAAATACTGCTTGAAATTTATTCGGATTTACTTTAATTTTCCATCTATGGAAATATTTCTCAATTTTATGCAAAGAGTTTTGCAAGCACAGCAGTATGTCGCCGTCATCAGCAAACATGGCCAAATGCGTGTTTGGAAAAACATTTGGGATATCAGCCATATACATGTTAAATAGAATGGGACCTAAAATTGAGCCCTGAGGTACCCCAAAAGGAACAGGAGGAGTTTGTATTTCCAATGTGAACTGCAAAGGATCTATTTTGCAAAAAGTTTTGAACAATTTTAATTAGCACAGTAGGAAATCCGAAATTATACATCTTGTACACCAATGCAGTATCGAACGCTTTTTTCGATGTCCAAAAGAACTAAGCCTGCAGAATATTTTGACTTGAAGCTTTTCTGAATGTGTTGTTTGATTCGTAGGACTTGATGGCTAGTTGAGTGTCTGCACCTAAAACTAAATTGTTCTTTAGGGAAGATTTCATTTGCCTCAATGTAATTTACAAGTTTTCTCTCTTGAGAATTTTGCCAATGTTACTGAACAAACTGATTGCCCGATAACTTAAGGAATTGTCTTTGGGCTTATCAAGTTTTGCAATTGGAATAACCTTAGCAGTTTTCCAGGCTTTTGGGAAATAGCAAATTCTAAGACATGCATTGAAAATAAATACAAGGTATCTAATACCTTTAGGTGATAAAGCTATTGCATATAGTAGTAGTCTATTGTCTAGACCACAGATTTTCTCAGTGAGGTTTCATTTATAATGTTTTTAAATGTAGGAACGTTTGTTAAGGAACTTTCATCAGCATGACTAATGATTCTTGCCAATTCAGCAATTGAAGCGTGCACTTCATAGGATGTTTCAAGATCACTAAGATTTGCAGATATTATATGATTACCTGCAAATGTTTTTGCAAGAATATGTGCTTTTTTTTCTTGTGTGACATTAGCAGTGCCAAGTGATTTAAGTGGAGTGATATTACAGTTTTTTTTTTTTTTTAAATAACTTTAGTTACCTTCCAGAATGGTTTAGAACCTTTAGAGAAGCTAGATAATAACTAATTTCAGTATCTATTCCGGAAATTATTAATTATTGAAGGCTCCCTCAAAGTCCTGGATTGCTGCGAGGCTAAATTCTTTGTGATAAGGTGAAGAACAACTAAGGAGACAATGTACTGTATAAATATAAGACTACCGTATGATGGATTTCATAAAAATTAAATGAAATAATAATTTTAGAGAAACAAATCTTTGATGTTGTGTGCGACAGGAAACAAGTGGCTGAAGAGGGCTGTTTAAATTAAAGTTGCATAGTTTGCCTGCGCTTATTATTTGTTACATAAGGCTAGGCCTCTTCTCGAAAAAGCAGGAAAAGGTGGAGGTAATCATATCATCTTTTGTATGTACACCCGCACTTTTTTTTTCTTGCTTAGACGAAACCAAATAAATCACAACATTCGTTGCAGATAAATTACTACTCTAATAGGTTTCTACTCAATTGCATGTACGTCGAGTGGTCGAGAAGTCTTTTCATTATTTACCTAAATGTGTTAATGTACTAATTCATTTTGAATTACAATTATTTTGTGAATGTAGGCTTTTCTAATACACAAGTTCGAGGTGTCAAATTGTCACTCAACTAACCCATATGTCCTTGAATATTCTCTCGTACACCGATTTAATTTTGGAGGGGTTGATGTCGGCTTATATAAATATATTTGCAACCACCATGTATTTTGTCCTTTTTATTTTCGGATTAGGGTAATAAAATCTGAAATTCATTATGACTTTCTAATGTGCGATCTCTGTTGAGTACCTACACATAGTATTTCTGAGCTACAGTCGACGTCCAGTATAACAAACGATATATAGTATTGTTAGAGGTCGTTCCCTATATCGATATTTGAAAATCGCAGTACACCCATAACAAAATGTAGAACAAACGAAAACAGTATGAGACCAGAAACAAGCGTGCGGAAAATTTACAGCTACAAATTGGACAAAATTTTGAATGTTTAAAGTTTTTTGTGAGTTCGTTACATCGTACGAGTATAGTAAAATCGTAGGGAAACGTTTGTTAGTTGGAGATGTCAATATAATTAAGATAGATAGATAGATAATTTATTCGTTATTAGATTTTTACATAGGTTATAGCCCAATTTACAATAAAAGTACAGAGATTTGATATCTTTATTCTATCTTTCTACTGAAGTATTGTCTTTTATGCATTTTAAGTTTTTATAATAGATATACAAGTTTATTTTAAAACGAAAACAACGGGAAAAACCTTCTAGCAAACAAAAAAAAAATATTATATCAGGCATAATTAAATTAGGAATAAATAATATCAGTAATGGTTAATAAAGGCTGAATAATGAGAAACAAGTGATAAAATAGTTAATAAATAAAAACAATTAGCACATAAATTAAATAAACCTGCGTTTATTTATCTTAAAAAAATAACTTCATTTTCAATGCTCTGTTGGGCAGAGCTTCCCCTTACAAAATCAAAAATCGACTAAATATGAATTTTCTTACTCTAGCTTAAATACTAATCTGTCTGCTCCACATGCCCATCTCTCGACGAAGTGTTCCCACAGGTGTCATCGGGTTACCGCTGCCGAACGTGATGGAATGCAGGAATTTGCACACGAGTCGTATGACCCAGACGATCGTGTCAGCAGTTGGAAGCTTAGGTACTGTGCAGTTATTTGAGGAGAATGAGAAGATGAATTATGTTGAATAAAGAATTTTATGTGAGTTAACTCTAGAAGAACGGAATTTGGCTCAATCTGGATACTCCTGGACCCTTATGTTGGCTATTGGTGGTATCCTCACATGCCCCTGGTGCAAGGTTTGGTGGCTGAGCATCTGACGGATTCACAGTCTGTGGTTGGATAACTTTTTTCGTGTTCTTGGCTTTGCGTTTAAAGCACAGGTAATCCACAATAATGACAGTTGTTATAATGCCAATTGATGATAGGCCAAAGTTTACGAACTGCTTCTTAACGTTATCACTACTTATGAGTCCTATGAACTTCCTGTTGGTAGGGTGAAGCTCTTTTACCATTTCTAGGGATAGCTTTTCTTCAACGTTCGTTACTGGCGATGATGGCTGCAGCAGTGCGGGAATCCGTTGAACAATAGAAAATTCTGTTGAATGAAATGTAGCTTTGCCAATTTTTATGGTTTCGTTCTGGAACTGGAGAATGAAGGACCCTGTTAGGTTCATCTTATCGTCGTCAATCTGAATAGTGCCGTTGAACTGGTTCAGAAATAGTGTTCCACTAGCTACTTCTTCCACAGATGATACGTGTTGATTATTTATGATGGTGCATGATGATGGTAAATTGCTGAGGAGCTTTGGCAGGCATGAAGTGTTACTTAAATCTATGATAATATTCTTATTACATATTGTTATTATGGTCTTCAAAAGAATTACAATTATTTTGTATGCCGAATATTGATTTCTTAGATTTTAATATAGCATTGAAGTTAATTTTGTTTATGGTATTTCCCCTTTTTATGGGTCTCACAATTAGTTTTTTACAAATTTCTTTTCAGTAGTTGGAATATTTCTTATATATAGAATTTTGAAGTTACTTATTGCTATTCTTACGTTACTAAATCCTAACATTTGTTCGATATATATATAGGGTAACTTATTTTTTATAACCATATTTTCCATTATCTTTTCTTCTAAATTGGTTAGTATTGTAGCATAATAATAACTACGCCCCCTAAAAATATGACGCAACAAATTCCGAAGTGACTTCATTCTGGCAGAATTTTGGTTCGTACTGTCCTTTCATTCGAGGTTCGTGTCTGGGACGAAGTCTCCACAGCTCATGTCAACGAAAGAGACGAATAATATCAGGGATAAAAGGGAATTATAACTGCAAGAATTATTTCTCTTATTCCAGTGGTCGAAGAATTTGCTAGAAGTTTCTGGCTATCAGAAACTTCTGCTATATAAGGACAGATGGCGGTCAAAAAAAAACACAGTTGGTTTAGAACCGTGGCGAAGAGATTGGAAAAGTGATAATGGGCGAAGTTGTAATTTGGTGATAAATTGAAAGTTGAGAGTGAACAAGAAAAAGTAATTAGTTTGGATTTGTGAATTAAGTAATTGAAAGGAGATAAAGTGATTTGAGAGGAAAGAGACCTTGTAAGAAAAGAATTTGCGAAGAATAGTATAGTGTGAACTTGAATTGTTCTATAGACTAGAAAATAAAGAAATAAATTTCACAGAATATCGTTTTATCTACTCGAGCCGTAGCTTGCATATTACATTGGTGTCAGAAGCGGGATAAAACTTATTCTGTGAATAACTATTTCCGTGGTGTGAAATTGCACAAAAAAAAAAAAAAAAAAACGATTTCTGTGTTGAGTTAATTAGTTGCGCAAAATGGGTCGCAAATTGGGAAAACTAACTATAACTCAACTAAAGGCAGAACTCAGTAAGCGGAACCTCGACACAACTGGGGGAAAAGATGCCCTGCTGATTCGTCTGGAAGAAGCAGTAACGCAGGAAGGTGAAAATCCGCACGACGTAGAGTTTGACGTGGAAGAGGAACCAGCAAGTACAGCAGCCGACCCGGGTATAACAAGTCTGCTCCTGCAACTTAAGTTAGTCATGGACGAACAAAAGAAAGCAATAGAAGATCAAAGGAATTCTCTAGAACTTAAGCTGGACGAACAAAAGAAAGCGATGGACGAACAAAAGAAAGCAATGGGCGACCAAAGGAATTCTCTAGAACTTAAGCTGGACGAACAAAAGAAAGCAATGGACGAACAAAAGAATTCTCTAGAACTTAAGATGGACGAACAAAAGAATTCTCTAGATGCTCTGGAAAGTAAACTTGATGAGCAAAACAAGAACTTGGAATCCAAATTCGAAGTGATCGAAGAGAAAATCGAGAAGGTCGAGACGCAACTCGAAAACGTCGAAACTAGATTCGATGAAAATTTTGAGAAACATGAAACTCAGTTCGGGAAGATAGAGACTCAGTTTGAAAAAGTAGAAAAGCAAGTCGAAAATCTTGCTAAGGAGCTCAGCAACGTGAAGAGACAGAAAGCACGGGAATATTCCACTGACGGTCTGAGAAGAAAGGAGGTGCAGCCTCCTATCTTCGATGGTCAAACATCATGGCCAATTTATAAGAGGCAATTCGAAGCGGCCGCAATGACCAATAGCTGGGACGATGAAGAGAAGTCTATTGCACTCACGCTTGCACTGAGGGGTCCAGCTGCGGAGCTCTTGCAGACCATCCCGGAAGATAAACAGCAGAACTACGACTCTCTGGTTCAGGCTATCGAGATGCGGTTTGGGGATGAACACATGCAGCAGGTGTACAGGGTTCAGCTGCGTAGTCGAGTCCAGAAAAGGGGGGAAACGCTCCAACAGTTGCAAGCGGATATAGAGCGACTAGCCCATCTTTCATACCCTAAAGCCGGTGAGGAGCTTATCAACGAAATGGCGGTGGAAGCTTTTATTCAGGCCATAGAGGACAGACAACTGCAAATGGCTGTAAGGATGGCTGAAAAGCGAACACTCCCCGAGGCATTGGCATTCGCTTTGTCAATGAAGGCTGCGGACCAAGCATACCAGGGAATACACCGTGTCAGGGAAATGTCCGTCGTGGAATGCTCATGCCAGAGAACAGCCGTCATGGATGAAGACAGAGCTCGCGGAAGTCAAATCCGTTGCTGGAATTGCAACCAAACCGGACACCTACAACGGCAGTGCAGGAGTGCACCTAGACGAGGAAATTGTTCACATTGCGGAAGTAGGAGAAGCAGAGAGGAAGCATCTGGCGGTGATAACATCCATCCTGTCAGTCAGACTTCCCAAAACCAGCAGTCGGGAAATGCGTAAGGACCAACTTCGCGGGGCAGAAGTTGGTTACTGGAATCGAGGCCCCCAGGACCACCATTCAAGTTTCGCAAACCAAACGGGGTAACAAGAGCCTGACAGTGGAGGCACTAATCAACGAGAAGAAGTGCGTAGCCACCATCGACACAGGTGCCACTGCCTCCATTGTAAGAAGAGATATCGTCAAAAGCTCCTGGCTGCACAACACCAACAGCTACTGCCTGAAGACTGCAACAGGGGAAATGGCGAAGGTATTTGGAGAAGTTCGTCTTACGATTACTCTGGCAGGACTGACGTTCTCCCATGCGTTTCTGGTGGCAGATATATGCGACGAGTGCATCATCGGAGTAGACTTCATGAAAGCAAATGAAGTAATCTTGGACATCGGGATGCAAGTACTGAGGTATCGAAATGTGGAGATTCCGATGGTGTACGGAAATGAGAATGCCGTAACTCTCAGGACAGTCATCAGCAAAGACGAAGTTTTGCCGCCGTCTTCAGAGACAATCATTTGGACGAAGCTGGAAGGTGATCTTGGGAGCCACCGATTCTACATAGTAGAACCAGACCCAGAGAAGAATTCTCAAGACTACATCGTGGGAAAGACGTTAGTCGAACCAAAGAACACCATGGTTCCAGTGAGGGTTTTGAACGCAAGACCACACACTGTCAAACTAAGGCGAGGGGAGGTGACTGGAAAATGCACGCCGATTACCGCCGTCGCAACAATATCTGAACGTGATGCTCCAAAACTTCTCCCATCACCTTGGACAGCGGAAGCGAGAGAGACGATTCTCCAGTCCAGTGAGCTGAATCAGGAGCAGCGAACTATGGCAGAGAATCTTATCAATGAGTACGCTGATGTATTTGCCTCACAGGACGGAGAATACGGCCGAACACACCTGGTACAACATCGAATAGACACTGGTGATACTAGACCAATTCGTCAGCCTGCTAGGCGCCTTCCATTGGCAAAGCAGACAGAAGTTGCAGAGATGGTGTCGGCAATGGAGAAAGAAGGTCTGATTGAAAGTTCCAAAAGTCCGTGGGCATCACCGGTTGTACTGGTTAAGAAGAAAGATGGCAGCACGCGGTTCTGCGTGGACTATCGGCAGCTCAATTACGTCACCAAGAAAGACAGCTACCCTCTGCCACGGATTGACGACACGCTAGACACACTATCAGGAGCCCGATGGTTTTCCACTCTCGACTTGAAGAGTGGCTACTGGCAGGTACAGATCCATCCAGAAGACCGGGAGAAAACCGCCTTCACCGCAGGAAATGGGCTATGGCAATTCACGGTAATGCCATTCGGGCTGTGCAATGCTCCGGCGACTTTCGAGCGATTGATGGAATGTGTCCTGCAAGGGTTAACATGGAAAACCTGTTTGGTATACTTGGATGATGTCATCGTCGTAGGAAAAACGTTTGCGCAACACCGAGACAATCTAAGGGATGTGTTTCAAAGGCTTCGAAGTGCCCACCTGAAGCTCAACCCCAAGAAGTGCGCCCTGTTTAGAGCGGAAGTCAAGTACCTGGGACACATAATTTCAGCGAAAGGAGTGAGAACCGATCCGGAGAAGGTCGAAGCGGTGAAAAACTGGCCAGTCCCCAAAGACAAACACCAACTAAGGAGCTTCCTGGGCCTAGCCACCTACTACAGACGGTTCGTGAAGGATTTTGCCGGGATCGCAAAGAACCTGCACCAGTTGACGGAAAAGGGAAAACAATTCAAATGGTCAATTGAGTGCGAGAAGAGCTTCAAGGCACTTAAACAACGGCTATGCGATGCCCCGATACTGGCTTACCCCACTCCCGGGGAAACGTTCGTTGTGGATGCAGATGCTAGTAATGTCGGGGTAGGAGCCGTACTCTCCCAGGTGCATGACGGCCAAGAGAAGGTGGTTGCGTACTTCAGCAAGGTGCTCTCTAAGCCAGAAAGGAACTACTGCGTGACAAGGCGGGAACTTCTAGCTTTGATCTTGGCTACGAAGCATTTTCACAAATACCTCTACGGGAGGAAGTTCGTTCTTCGCACAGACCATGCAGCCTTAAAATGGCTATTACAGTTCAAGAGTCCTGAGGGTCAGGTCGCAAGATGGATCGAAAGGCTGCAAATCTACGACTACGAAATACAGCATCGTAAAGGAAAACTCCACTCTAATGCGGATGCACTGTCCCGGAGACCATGCAGAACGGATTGTAAACATTGTGCGCGTCAGGAAGAACGGGAGCTGGTTTCAATCCAAAGAATGAGAGCCGAACCTATCGTCGGCTGGAGCGTAGATGAGATCCGGAACGCTCAGAAGGAAGACCCGGATATCGAGCCGATTCTGGCCTGGAAGGAGAACATGGAGAAACCGGATCATCAGGACATCTCTCACAGAAGCCCGACCTTAAAGGCATATTTTGCGCAGTGGGACTCCCTCCATGTCCAAGAAGGTGTTCTGAGAAGAAAATGGGAATCCTCCGACGGAAAGTCGTTTGTAATGCAGCTTGTCGTACCGCGGACGAGGGTCAAGGAGGTGTTACAGGAAATGCATGGCGGGGCGACCGGAGGCCACCTGGGAGTGAATAAGACGCTAGAAAAGGTACGAGAACGTTTTTATTGGTTAAAAGCGAAGGAAGATATAGAAGACTGGTGCAGAAAATGCGACGTGTGTGCAGCTAGCAAGGGTCCGAGAATCAAAACTCGAGGTAAGATGCACCAATACAACGTGGGAGCACCTTTTGAACGAATCGCCATTGACATCGCAGGACCCTTTCCGGAAACCGACAATGGTAATCGGTATATCCTCGTAGTGATGGACTACTTCAGTAAGTGGCCGGAAGCGTTTCCGATCCCTAACCAGGAAGCCAGAACCGTGGCGGAGCAGATCGTCTACAATTGGGTTAGCAGATTCGGTGTGCCCTTGGAATTGCATTCTGACCAAGGGCGGAACTTCGAGTCAAGAATCTTCCAAGAGATGTGTCAACTACTCGGAATCAAAAAGACAAGGACAACCCCGCTTCATCCACAGTCGGACGGTATGGTGGAGCGTTTCAATAGGACTTTGGACGAACATCTCTCGAAGGTCGTAGGTGACTACCAACGGGATTGGGACCGGCAGATTCCCTTGTTTTTGATGGCCTATAGAAGTGCCGTGCATAGCACTACTCGACATACGCCGTTCGAAATCTTATTTGGTGGAATAGCTCGTTTACCCAGTGAGGTGAAATTTGGATCTCCTACCAATGAGCCCAGAAATGAAGAAGAGTACGTGGCGGACCTTAGGGAAAGGCTTAGGGACATACACCAAAGGACCAGAAGCCAGATTAAGATGACGAGCGACCGCATGAAGACCAGGTATGATGCCAAGGCAACAACGTCAGGATTCCAGGAAGGAGATCTGGTGTGGCTGTATAATCCCCATCGCCAAAAGGGGAAATCACCTAAATTACAGCGGAACTGGGAAGGTCCCTACAGAATAATAACCCGCATCAACGATGTTGTCTACCGCATCCAGCGAGGACCGAGGGCCAAAATGAAAGTGGTTCATGTGGACCGACTGAGTCGATACAATGGCCGAAATGAGGATGCACTTGTTCGGGACGAACATGTCTAAGAGGGGGGCAGTGTAGCATAATAATAACTACGCCCCCTAAAAATATGACGCAACAAATTCCGAAGTGACTTCATTCTGGCAGAATTTTGGTTCGTACTGTCCTTTCATTCGAGGTTCGTGTCTGGGACGAAGTCTCCACAGCTCATGTCAACGAAAGAGACGAATAATATCAGGGATAAAAGGGAATTATAACTGCAAGAATTATTTCTCTTATTCCAGTGGTCGAAGAATTTGCTAGAAGTTTCTGGCTATCAGAAACTTCTGCTATATAAGGACAGATGGCGGTCAAAAAAAAACACAGTTGGTTTAGAACCGTGGCGAAGAGATTGGAAAAGTGATAATGGGCGAAGTTGTAATTTGGTGATAAATTGAAAGTTGAGAGTGAACAAGAAAAAGTAATTAGTTTGGATTTGTGAATTAAGTAATTGAAAGGAGATAAAGTGATTTGAGAGGAAAGAGACCTTGTAAGAAAAGAATTTGCGAAGAATAGTATAGTGTGAACTTGAATTGTTCTATAGACTAGAAAATAAAGAAATAAATTTCACAGAATATCGTTTTATCTACTCGAGCCGTAGCTTGCATATTACAGTATATAGGAATTTATAATGTTGGCAAATGGGCTATTTGTTTGCATAGTCAATGTTTGTTACTTCTTCTTTTATGATATCTATTTTACTTTTCATCACAAGTGCATATTCTTTTTTCAAGTTATTTGATGCCTTAAGGTCATTTAAAATTTCATTTTCAATTCTAGTTAAATCGTTAAATTTCTTTTCTATAATGTTATTAATAGAAATTTGCCTATTGTTGTTTTCTGCCAGTTCATTAATTTTTGATGTTAAGATCTTCAAGTCATCGTGATCAGGAGACCCTGCAACCCATTTCCATGCGGAACCCAAAAAGTATAATGAGCGTTTTCTCTTACTTATAGGTTTGAGTCTGTCAATGTGTCGTTGGGTTTGTTCAATGTCGTGAATCATGAAAGCGCACATCGGGTCTTTGTCGCTAAATTTTGTAGTCACCGTCTTGTTGATTGTGTTCAGTAAGTTTTGGTACAAGTCTATGTCTATAATGTGAATAATTTTGAAATGTCCGTTTTCCAGCATTGCAGTCCCATTGTCCAATGTCAGTAGTTGTGCGTTAGAGTAGTCAAATATCTGGTAGTCAGTTAGTACGTTACCTAGCAGTGTCGTCAACCTATTAGTATACGAGTAAAACGGTTTAATTTTTAATATGTGTTTTATGCACGATTTTACCTGACTTCGTTAATATAGCAGTAACCCTGTCTTCTGCAACGATTTCCTTTTTGTATCTTGCTGTAAGCTTGGACCCTAAGCGCCTATTTATTTTTACGTAAACAATATCTCCTGTCTTATATGTTTTTATTGGTTGCCTACTCTTATTGTGATAGGACAGGTCTTTGTCCTACTTTTCTGTAATTTTCTTTATATCTTCTATCCTAGCTTTCTCAAGCTGTATCGGATCGGTGCTGACTCTTCTTCGAAAGAATACCTCGATTAGTTTTTTCCCCGTGACCGAGTGTATTGACAAATTATAGGCATAGACTGCTTTTTCGGGAAGTTCCGTAAAGGAATTTTGTATGTTCTCGGCTTTGAGACATCTCATGATTTCGCCGAGTGTGGAATGAAAACATTCAATTTGACCGTTTACGGAACTCGTGTACGGCGGTGTTTGAAACATTTGGATTCCTAACTCATCCTCGATCATAAAACTGATTGAAGCTGAACTGAAGGATTTTTCGTTATCAACCACCACAGTCTTAGGTAGGCCAAAAGCGAAAAGAATTTCTCTCAGTGGCTATTTCAAATCCTCTGAGGCTTTTGAATTAATAATTTTTACTTGAACGTATTTTGAAAATGTATCTATTGCAGAAAGGACGAGCTTCCCTTCAGTTGAGAAAATATCTATATGGACTATTTGTCTAGGATATGTCGGAATGGGGGTGGACTGCAATTCAGGCTTGTTAGGGTGCCTATCGTACTTATTTTGTTTGCAGATGCTACATGTTCTTGTGATTTTCTAAATCTTTCGGGACGTAGCTGGAAAGTAATATTTTTCTCGAGAATTTGGGCTTTATTTTATTTTTCATTCCTGTGTGCCCGTTTATGAATTTGGATGATAATGTCCTCTTGCTCCTGCTCATTTTTGACATCCGTAACTTGGACCTGTGTAAACCGCACTTTATAATTGCTGAAGTCAAAAGGATATATTTCCTGAATTATCCCCATGATACGTTCTTCGGTTTTTATTGCGTTAATAACTGAGGAATTGAGAAGCTTCTTTAGGATTGTTTTGAGTTTTGCTGAGGTATATTCTGGTTCAACGACAGTGTGGCGATGGTAGGTTAGAAAGATTATTTCAAATTTGTGATCCGACGGCGTACCAATTTGAAGGAAAAGTTGGTTTTTGAAAACATTGACCGGTAAATCGACGCTAGGGATAAGATTTTGTGATGAACTTTCATCACTGTGCTCCGTGAGTGTAAGAGAATTTATTTGCGAAACCCTAGAAGGTCAGGAGAGTGCGTCAGCTACGACATTACTCTTGTCTGGCTTGTAGTGCAATTCGTAGTTATACTCCTCTAAAATTGCTTTCCAGCGCTTCATCTTACTATTATTGTTTCTGCTACTCAATGTATATGTAAGAGGCTGGTGATCTGTACAAATTTTGACGTATGCCGAGCCATATAGGTAATTACGTAGTGAGCCTAAAGCCCATATGATTGCCAACATTTCTTTTTCGTTGGCTGCGTAGTTCTCCTCAGTAGAACTAAGCGTTCGCGAAATGAATGTGATTGGCTTTCCCTCTTGCGACAGAACTGCGCCGATAGCATAGTTAGAGGCTTCAGTGGTAAGTTCGAATGGTTTATTGAAGTTCGGGTATGATAAAATTAAGTCTGGCAAAATGAGAGAATTTTTTATTTTGTTAAAGGAGTCTATTGCTATAGGGTCGAGAAAAATTTGTTTCTTTGAGGACTGTGTTTTGGACATGTGTCCTTCCTCCCCTCTCAAAAGGGCTGTAAGGGGCTTCGCAAGCTTTGCGTAGTCTTGGACAAAGCGGCGATAGTAACCTGACAGGCCAAGAAAGGAGCATAAGTTTTTCAAAGTTTTAGGCATAGGAAAATACTGGATAGCCTTGACTTTCGTAGGGTTAGTTTTTATTCCATCTGATAATATGATGAAACCCAAAAATTCTACTTTCTTCTTGAAAAAATTACATTTGTCAAGCTGGACCTTCATGTTGGCATCATAGAGTGTTTTGAAGATTTCCTCTATATGACGGGAATGTTCACTTTCGGATTTGCTAAAAATTACTATATCATCGATTTTTTCCTATGTGATCTCGGAGAATGTCATCGAGTGCCCTTTGAAAGATCGATGGCGCGTTCTTAAGGCCAAAAGGAAGTCTGGTAAATTCATATTTACCATTGTTTATGGAAAACGCAGTTTTCTCAATGTCAGATTCTATTAAGGGAATCTGGTGGAAACCGCTTTTTAGGCGCGAACTGTGAAAAAAGTGTTTCTACCGAGTTGCGCGAGAACCTCACTAATCTCGGGAATTGGGTAGCGATCAGCTATGGTTACACTATTCAATTTCCTATAGTCAATTACCATCCGATATTGCTTTAGTCCTTTGGAGTCCGGTTTTTTAGATACATTCCACACAGGTGAATTGTACGGGGATCTGGAAGGTCGAATAATCCCATCTTTTAATAGGTTCTGTATTTGGCTCTCAACCTCGGACTTAATGGACATTGGAAAAGGGTAATATCTACTATAGATAGGAGAGTCGTTTGTGGTGCGAATTTCAGCGAATTTCAATGTACGTCAGCTTTTCGTCTGGCTCCGAAAATAAATTATGAAAACGATTTACAGATAAGTTCAAAAGGTTACGTTGTGTCGGTATCATACCGTCGGTTTTGATATGAAGTGAGTTTACGGATGGTGAATTTAGTTGCTTAATTTTGATTTTGAGACGGTTAAGAATTGTCATGAAGCCACCCTTGGTATCTATTGTAGCAGATAGTTCTCTATGGCTATCGTTTCGAAGGATGCCATTGAAAGTTCTCAAGTTCGGCAGGAGGAAGAACTTGAGATTTATGTTTTCTAAATTGAAAAGGTTAATTAGAGTGTGGTGTGTTATTTTAATATCTCCTGCGATGGTTTTCGCTTGGAAATATTGTTTGTTTTGTAACGGCTTTTCGACGAGGGATGTTTGTATGTAGTTTTTGGAAGAACCGGTGTCAATTAAGAATCTAAACATATTACCGCTCTTCGTCTTGCATTCTATGTACGGCAAGGAAGAGCTATTTAGCCTAAAAAATGAATTTCACAGTGTTCTAATTCTGGCACAGCTGATTCTTCTGCATCGGGAGACAAAGTTGGATCCTCAAAATATTCGTTCGCATTGTCTGCAGTTTGATCGTTGTTTATGCTTAGCTCTTGAAAGTATTCAGCAAGTTCGTTTGGTGGAACATCAACATGGTAATTGGGCGTCTGGTAACCCTGATTTATTGGTGCCCTAGAAGCGTTGAATTTCTGTCGATTCTGGTAGTTGATTGCGCGCTGTCCCCCTGTGTTGGAGGTTCTCGTTTTATTACTGGACCCGATTGATGAACATTTGCATTGAAATACTGATGTTGTGGGTAGTTTTGAGGATTAGAGTTTGCATTGAAATATTGGCGTTGCGGGTGATTTTGGGGATAAGAATTTGAATTGAAATACTGACGTTGAGGGTAATTTTGAGGAGTACTGTTTTGGTGAGAATTCTGGCGTTGGGGGTAGTTCGACTGGTGTAGAATTACGACATCTTGCCTACGAAATAAGTTACTAGGAGTTGGAACATGTGTCTTCCTCGTGGCACTATGCGCTGCTTGAATATAACCTGTTCTGAAGTTTTGGTTCTCGAGCTTGGTACTCCAATGTACTAACATCAGGATTATCAGCGTAATGCATAGTAAGGCATTGGCAAATATTCTCCTAGTTAAGCGGGGTCTTGTACGATTCCAACGCCGCGTCCGCTTGTCCGATAACTTTATTTCTTATTACATTAATATTTTGGTGTACCTTTAATGTGTTCGTAAATTTGGAGGACACGCTCAACGCTCTTCTTCCAGGAAGAGAATTCGTCTGCGTCTCCGGAGAAATTCCTGGGGCATCGGACCACGTCTGGAATTCTGTCGAGGTCTTCCAGCTTGTTGCGACGCTCTGGAGAAATTGTTTGATCCACACCATAGAACCGTTGTGAATCAGGATTAAGAACATTCCGCATTATACTACGACCCTGTTGATGCAGAACGCGACAAACTATAGAAGAGATTAAGGAATCTAGCTCGGCGGTGGTTTGCACTTCTGGAGTCTCGTTTAGAGCAGTGGAGCGGAATGAAGCATTTGCGTCCGTGTTGCCTGGTACGTCAGCAACCGAACCTATGCTTGATCGGTTAGGAGGAATTGGGTTAGCTGTAGAGGCGGATGCTAAATCCAAGGAAGGATTAGTGCACTGAGATCTAGTGGTTGGCATGACTGAAGATTTTAATTTGACCAAAACTTTTGTACTTTTTTTACTAATGCTGATTAAAGATAAACGAAAGGAATTTCCGTAAAGTAAAAAGAGAGAGAAAAAAAAGAAATAAAAAATAACTGCTTTGATTTCTTTTTTGCTTCAAACGAATTTAACTATTTCAACTTTTTTATTCCTAAAACCTATTTTTTTGCTTTGATATTTTTTTTGCTTTTGCTTTACTTTTTTACACTTTCATAAATGTTATTTGTATTTAGCTTATTTTTTTAATAGATTCTTATTTTTTTCTAAATCACTTTTATATTTTTATACTTTTATACTTTTCTTTTTGATTCAATTTACATTTTCATAATATATTATACTTTCGTTAAAATTCTTTTTCACATCTATTTCTTAATTCTTTATATCAATTTGCTTAATATTTGATTACTTTCTTAATACTACTTACACTAGGATAGACAGCATTTCCGCACTGGAAAATGGGATTTGTTCCTTTTTTACTCGTCGCGTTGTCTGGTTACTGGGGATCCCTTGGTTCGCTCTCTTGAGGCGTTTTTAGGACCTTCTAGCGTATCTGCTCTATTTTCTTTTACAGTATGTGATGATTTTGTTTTCTAATGTCACTACTGGACCAGTAAGCAATCGCGGGCACACTGAAACGTTGGCGTAATTACAAAACGTAACGGTCGCGAAATGTTTATGGCACGGGAATTACTTGAGGTTTCTGGCACTTAGAAAACGCTGAATAACCGGTGACGGCGCGGGAGCTACTTTAGACCTCTGGCACTAACACTTACGCACTTACGTACTCACTTTAACACTATGCGTTTATTTATCTTAAAAAAATAACTTTATTTTCAATGCTCTGTTGGGCAGAGCTTCCTCTTACAAAATCAAAAATCGACTAAATATGAATTTTCTTACTCTAGCTTAAATACTAATCTGTCTGCTCCACATGCCCATCTCTCGACGAAGTGTTCCCACAGGTGTCATCGGGTTACCGCTGCCGTACGTGATGGAATGCAGGAATTTGCACATGCGTCGTATGACCCAGACGATCGTGTCAGCAGTTGGAAGCTTAGGTACTGTGCAGTTATTTGAGGAGAATGAGAAGATGAATTATGTTGAATAAAGAATTTTATGTGAGTTAAATTATAGTAGTAAATAAGTAATTAGTGTATAACAAATAAAAAATAATTTACAGTGGTAGCAAAAATAATAGGGACAAGAAGATTCAATATATATATTTTTTTATTTTCTCTGAAAATCCCTTCACTTAAAGTTCGAAGAACTTATATAGTGTTACAAAAGTGGGGAACGACCGAGTCGAACCACCACCACTACTAGTACTACTACTAGAAACTACAAGAAAAGAAGAAAAAAAAAAAGACTCACATCAATAAAACGCTGTCGTCAACCGCTGCCATCATCCGCTGCCATCAACCGCTGCCTTCGCCGCCCACAGTTATCTAATACAACCCGTCCGGTTGTCTGCAGCCATTCGCAGCGAAATTCTCCTCTCGCCTTCACTTCACTTCCTAAGGAGACACGAGATTAAAATAAAATTAACACACAGGTAATAAATCTCACCTCCAACTTCAGGAATCTTCCAATACTCCACCAACACACCACCTCTCCAGAGTCATCTTGCTTGCCCTGGCAAGCATCATCATCAACCCACAGCGCCGAACCAGCGGGTTACCTCCAGCGCCCCCGTCATGTCCATCAGCCGTCACCTATTGAAACAAAATTCATTAAAAAGGTAATTTCACAAGTACCTCACTACTCACCTGTTCTCTTCCCCAAGGTTTACCTGCAATGCTTTATGCAGTACCCATCACATCATCTAAGCACAGTCGCCTGAAAAGAAGCCCACCCGCAATATCTACCTGGGAAAAAGTTTCACCGCACAAAAGTAAACAACCCCGATTTCAACTTGCGCAATTGTACACGGCTGCACCTGCGCTGGCACAACCGCGGACCCCTCGATTCACAGCAACGATGTCGACTTTCCCCATGGCATAGGCCACCGAGGAATCTAGTTTCGTTTACTGGAACAAGAGGATCGAATACACCCGCGAAAAACACAACCGAGAAAGGCAATAATGGCAAAAGAAAAAAAGGTAAACAAAGATCTTAATCACTCACCTGTTGCAGAGGGTATCCAAATATAGCCGACAGCAAGATGTGGCGTGTGGACAATGATCTTCATTGGAGTGCGGGTGGACTTCGCACTCCTCCCAGTCGGAAAAACACCCGAATTTGTCGACCCGAAGAACGAACACTCCAAGTCGATGCAGTACACCGCGCGGAACTGCTGCCAAGAGGAACCGCAATCTCCTGGAACTTGGTGTCGGAACGTTTTCCTGTATTGATGGTCGGACGGATGAACACACTCCCAAATCAAAATGAATCACTTTTGCGAAAAGAAAACGCCCGAAAAACACAATAAAACACGGAAAATAAACATGAAAAAAAAAAATAAATTGCCAAAAAGAAAAAGAATGGGAATTCTGACGTCTGTCAGCAATGCCATCCGGGGCACGTTCAGTACACTTTTTGATGCAGCGCTCCTATCCAGATATTCTGCGGGTTGGGTTACATTGGTGTGCTGTAGGATAAAAGGGAAATAGTTGGGAATTGTTGGGAAAATGCAGGAGCGCATTTTAATTGCAAGAAAGCGACGAAAAGTGGCAAAAAAAGGAAAAATGCAATTACAAGGGTAACTCCAGGTTCTCCGAGACGATAGACCCCTCGTTGGAGAGGGAAAATTACGGGCAATCAGGAAAAATGGGTGACGATGGCAAAGAAAAGGTGGACAAGTGGAAAATTGGGACAGAAAATTTTCCAAAATGGCGGAGGAAAAATCCGAACGGCTGGAAGGTAATTGGAAATTTTCATAATTTTTTTTGGAATCTTTCCAGGCGCGAGTGAGATGACAAGAGAGGACGGATAGATTCAACAAGGGAAATTTTGGTGGAGAGTTGGAAGCGTTTAAACAGAGCACGTTCGGCAGGAGAGACGGGCTTTTTGCTGGTGATAGTCGTCGTGGAAGAATCCAAAGTTCGTCGCGGTTTTAATCGGAGAAATACCGAAGTAGCGGGAACTATCGAACGGGAACTAGTAACGCGGAAGTACCGGACTAACGGAGCAACGCGAAGAAACGAAGACAGCCGGAGAAAAGACGCAGCACGGACAACAAATTAGAACAACAGCATTTTTAAAATTAACAAACAAAAAAAAACCTCTCTGGAACCAGAAATAAATCTGCTGAAATTTAGCTACGAAGTGTTTTTCTTTTATTCGCCTGTGGGTCTTCTTGGTTTTTTTTGACTCACTCTTGCTTTTTCCTCCCTCTTCCAGCTACAGCCCGGGGTCACCATCGATAACCCCCTCCAGAAGTGTAACAATAGTATAGTACCACTTATTTGTAAATACATTAATGCGACCTTCGTTTCAACTGAAAAACGGAATATTTGCATTAACCATTTGCTGAGGCTGGAAAAAATAATAGGGACAGCTGTCGAAAATTGAAGTACATCGCAGTTGTCACGATCAATTGATGAAAGGAAGTTATGTTTTTGTGAAGAATCATTCAGTGTATTTTTTTGTTATTGACTTTTCTGCAATTCATTTAATTATGGGTAGAAATAAGCATTGCTAAATTGAAGACCGCTAAAAAATTAAAAGCTTTATGAAGAGGGGTTAACTGTGCGAAAGATTGTGGGACTTTCGGATTGCTCAAAAATGAAAATTCATAATGCTATCATGGCACAAAATAACCCTGAAACCCGTGAACGACCAAGGAAAAGTACGACAGCTTTCGATCGACAGTTGTTAAGTTCATGCAAAAAAACACCGTTTGCTTCTTCCAAGGATTTAAGAGCTGAGTTAAATGCCCCAGTCTGCAGCCGGACAATAAGAAACAGGCTCGTAGAAGCTGGTTTGCAGGGAAGAGTAGCAGGAAAAGTTCCTCATCTCAGCAAAGCCAACATCAAAAAGTGGAAGGACTTTGCAGAATGGAATCTGCACCGCCAGCATTGGAAAAATATTTTATGGTCAGACGAAACCAAGATAAACCTTTTTGGGTCTGATGGTAAAATGTATGTGAGACGTCCTAAGAACCAGGAGCTTAAGCCTTCATACACTAGAAAGATAGTGAAGCATGGTGGTGGCAACATCATCATTTAGGGTTATTTTGGTGGTATGGCGTTGGTCCTCTGTTTTGGATCAAAGATAATATGAATGCCGTGGTATACAGAGATATAATACAAAACACCATACTACTGGGGATCTGCATTGCGATTCATCGGGAAACTACTGACTGCTCAAAACTTGGCTTGGGCCAGTAGCACAACAATCAAGTTCGTGATGAAGTGCCTGCTTTACATCCTAGTGGTGGTCCCCGGGTAACTATACGTATAATCCCTTATGCGTGTAGGCTAAAATTGCAAGTGCGGGTTGTCTAGGGCCTTGATTCTAGACTAGGTAACGTGGGCCAGCAACCTGCGTTACCGAACCCTGCTCACTACAGAAACCGACACTATGCCTCGGATAAGGAATGATCACATGTTGACGACTTTTGGCTATTATACTCGGACAAAGATAGGTTTCTACAATCTCTTAAGCGCCGTTTTCAATACAACACCAAATGGAGACATTGTCATAGTGAAAGGGGGATTTGAATGCCAAGGTAGGCAACGACAACGAAGGGCTCAAACATGTAATCGGGAAGAATGGACTAGGCAACCGCAATGACAACGGCGAAAGGTTTGTGGATTTCTGCAATGCCAACGACCTTGTGATAGGTGGCACCATGTTTGTGTACATGACCTGCCACAAAGTCAACTGGGTTTCCAACGACAGGCAAGCAACCTCCAATCAAATTGACCATTTTGCCATCAGCCGCCGCTTTAGAAGTAGTCTCCGGGACGACCGAAACAGGCGAGGGGCAGATGTGGGGATGGTGCGAGATCACCATCTTATGATAGCTACTCTTCAACTACGCACTGCTGCCGTTCGAAGATCCCACGACAATACAAGAATGCCCAGGTTCAACATCGATAGACTTAGTGATTCCTCAGTGCGCCAACAATTATGGGAGCACATTTCGCAAGGTGTAGAAGCAATCACTGCACACAACCATGCAAGACCATTGTGTGCTGTGAAAAATGTTTTTACATCTGGTGCTGAAAAAATTGTCGGTCGATCACAGGAAAGGCATAGGGCGTGACTTTTCGAGGATACCTGGAGACGGATTGACGAACGGAAACAGCGTGGTGTAGTGGTAACATAATCGCTTGTCACGCTGTTGGTTCACGGTTCGAACCCTGATGTCAAGAACCATCCATTTATTTCGCATGAAATAAATAAAAAATCGATAAATTGCGAAAGCTTATGTCAACTCTACTGCGAAGGCATAACACTGGCAGTAGGGCGGTCATATGGCTAAAATGCAACTGGATCGTGATGATGACATCAGGAGGACGGAAAAAAAAATATTGTGAATCATGAGCAACGACAAAAGCAAAAACAAACAAGCTCCCCAGTTATCTGGACAGCCACCTTTGGAGTTTACTGAAACTTAATACCAGCAGAGTTTCAAACCAACGACAACAATCTGCCTTTCTTTCTGTCTCTTCCCCTTTCCTCAAAACGCTCGTGTCTTAAAATTAGTATAAGGGTATTCATAACCCCTTTCACACGTGCAAATTAAAAAGAAAAAAAAGCTGAAAGCTCGCATTGTAGCCGCTCCAGCAGCAGGAAGTAATGAATGAGAGTCCCTATATGGCATGAAGATGAGAGAAGTTCAGCGTAGCTTGCGACGTGACAGGCGCAACTATATCAACGCGCTGGCTATAAAAGCAGAAAATGCTGCACGAAGGTGCGATAGTAGGACGGTCTACAGAATCACTAAAGAGCTGACAGGTGGTCGCAGCTCCAGCCAACACCCACTGAAAAGCTTAGACGTTTCCTTGCTTATTTCGGATGAGAACCAGCTTAAGAGATGGAAGCAGCATTTTGCTATGGTTTTAAACCGTGTAATCGCTAGCAATATGCTCCCAAATCAGACTGAGGTGCCCGAGGTAAGAAATGCCCGAATACGCACCGCGACTCCCAGCAAGAATGAGATCACTACCGCGATCAAAACACTTAAAACCAACAAGGCGGTCGGACTTGACGGTATTTCCGCAGAGCTCTTACGAGTAGCCAACAACATCGGCTGAGCTTCTGCTTCCACTTATAGAGAGAGTTTGGGAAGCCGAGAGCTTTCCTGACGAGTGGAAAAAGGGAATGATCGTCAAGCTTCCTAAGAAAGGTAGTTTAATGGATTGCGGAAACTGGAGAGGTATCTGCGTGCTGCCTGTTGTAGCTAAGATAATAGCTAAAATCATCCTGGAGCGAATTAAACAACATTTCGAAGACACACTCGATGCCGAACAAGCAGGTTTCCGCTCTGGATCCTCCTGTGTCGACCACATCAACACCCTGCGGATTATCAACGAACAGTGCGTTGAATATCAGTTCTCTCTGGATTGTCGTGGGGTGCGCATCTTAGATTCTTAGAACTTTACTTGATTTACTTTTTTACAAAATGAATTGCTCCGTTTGTTCGCAAAAAATTTATCGGAATTGTTTAACTAAAATAAATTGTAACGACTGCTTGCATTTCTTCCATTATTCTTGTGTGAATATCACACAATAAGATGCAGACTTTATTAAAACAAGTGGGAATGCATTTCGGTGTGATAAATGTGCAGTACTTATGTAGACGTTGCTCTTTACACTTGCCGCTATCAGCTATACCTAGGCTTAACAACAACAATGCATTAGCTGTCATTAATAACAACAAAAATCAAGTGGAAAGCAACTACGCTAAAACAGCAGCACCACAGCCTACAAAGTTCGATGACAGTGAAAATGAATGCACTCTTCAAATGATCTACCAGAAGCTTTCTTACTTAGAGGAAACTAACCATCGTTTCCTACAACAACTTATCTTGCTGCAAACTGAAAATACGGAGCTCAAGAAGAAAGTTGATTTTTTGGAGAGCAAACTGAATTGGCAGCAATAACAACTTCTCAGCAACTGTATTGAAATTTTTGGAGTGTCAGACGTCGACGACAAGAATGCTATGTCCAAGGTGAAGCAGCTCTTTAGTAAAGCTCTGTCCATTGATGTTCCGGACAATAAAATTGAAAAATGCTACATTAAAAAAAATGCAAGCTAAAACCAACAGCGATGCGGCTTCATCAGTATCTAAACCAGTCATCTGTGTAAGATTCTCTGATGTACATACGAAGCAGGGTATAATGAATGCAAAAAAGGCAAACAAAAACAAACTCAAAACACGCGATATTGAGATCGATGGTTTGGGCGGCAGTAGCAGTAAAAACAACAGCAGCAGTACCAAGAGCAGCGCCAGTACCAAGAGCAGCGCCAGTACCAAGAGAACCGGCATTTACATAAATGACTCTCTCATAAAGTATTCCAAAGCTCTCTTCATGAAGGCGAAAGAAACAATAAAGCAGAAAGGTGTGCTGATGTATTAAAAGTTTCCATTAAAATTAGCCATGAAATCTATGTCTTTTATGTGTTTATAGATTGCATATGTTTAATGTTTGTTTATAGAAGAATTTGCTTGACTCTTAGAAAATGAAAAGTCAAAAAATCTGATTGTATTAGGAGATTTCAATAACAATATTTTAGAAAATAGTGAAAATGTTTCGAGCTATATGGCATTGTTAGCTTTACATGGCCTAGTAAGGTTTGTTAATGAACCCACTAGACCATATATATGGACGGTTTAGAAATGGTTCGATCAGTAATTGTAAGAAATGCGTTCTAGATTTTATGATTACTGATCACTCTATGATTGGGTTTTTGTTTAGCATTTCCAATAGCAAAATTAATAAATATAGTTTCAAGTCTTCAAGCAGAGTAATGAAGATCAACTACAGCAAGCTCAAATACAATCTTACATATGAGTTTTGGGAAAATGTTTATTCATGTACGGATGCCTCAACTTCCTATTCATTGTTCATTGCTTCTCTTAAGAAGCATATTCTTAATTGTTCCTCATCTTTACGTCCTAAAAGTTATTTTAAGAAACTCAAACCTTATATTTCTAGATACTTATTGAAAGAAGTAAAGGCTAAAAATAAACTTAGAATTAAATGCCACAAACACCCTGGAAATCTGAGATTAAAAAGCAACTACAAAAAACTGTGCTCTGAACTTAAAACGGAAATTCCAATTTGTCGAGACAATTACTACAGTTCTCAATTCAGTTCTGCTGGAGGTAACTTAAAAAATGAGTGGCAAATAGTTAACAGTATTTTAAATAAGTCCCCAATTACAAAAAAACGACTGTTATACGTGTCGATGATTGTGTTTTATCTGACAAACTGGTCATTGCTAATGCTTTTAACGACTTATTTACTAACATAGCCACCAGTTTACAACAGGGTTGCATGCTATGTAATGGACGTATTGTCACACACTTTTAATCGCTGTATTTTTGAGGGAGTTTTTCCAGAAGAGCTTAAGTCTGCCGTTATTTAAAAAGGGTTCTACTATAGAAATGTGTAATTATAGGCCTATATCTCTTCTTCCAGCTGTAAGTAAAATCTTTGAAAAGCTTCTACAAAATAGGATAGTGAGTTATCTTTAAAAACTAAGTTTTTTAATAAAACACAATATGGCTTTCAGAAAGGTAAATCGACCGAAGATGCACTTCTACAATTTTGTGGTAAAGTTATGTCTAACCTCGATAATAAAAAGTCCACTGCTTGTCTATTTATTGATATCACCAAAGCGTTTGATATGGTCTTCTCAATAAACTTGAAAATGTAGGTTTTCGTGGCTTCATGTTAGAATGGTTCAGGTCTTATCTGAAAAATAGGTCACAAAGAGTGAAGATTGAGGAAATCAGGAGCGATCTCATGGTCTTCAACTTATTTACATCAACGCCAAATGGAGACATTGCACTTAATTTGGAATAGGAGCAACCGAAGGTTACTGTTGTTGCTGCTGATTCAGTTTTTGCTGTTTTTGTTGTTGTTGTTGCCGTTGCTGCTTAGCTGGCAACTGTTTTTGTTGTGGCTGCTTTGTTGGCAGCTGTTGATGTTGTTGTTGCTGCTTTGCTGGCAGTTGGTTTTGTTGCTGTCGTTTTGCAGACAGTTGTTGTTGCTGCCGCGTATCAGGCAGCTGTTTTTGTGTTTTTGTGTTTTTTTTCTTTCTGCGTCTGGCTATCTTCCCCTCTTCTGGCTGTCTGTTTAGCCTTTATGGTCAGCACCTTCTGCTGCTGCCGGATTCTCTTCTTCCTCATCCTCGGACTCGGAGGATGCTAACGTGGCGAAGCTATTGCCAATTTTGTAGCAATTTTCTCCACCGTCCGAGCTGAATGTACGCTTGTCTGCTGCTGCTGCTGCTGTTGTTGTTGATGACGGCGCCCCCACCCTCACTTCTCCGGGCAGTTTTTCAGTCGAAGCTGATAGGGAGGGCCGCTTGCCTTCGTAGAGAGTCAGCCTCTGCTTCCTCCTTCTCTTTACTGTAGTTCCACTTTCGACAGTTGCCAAGTGGCTTTCACTGTCGGCTTCATCGGCCGATGTTTTTGCGTCCATTACTTCCGCTATGGGAAGCCGGGACCGTTCACTTTTTTTCATTAGGTATCTCACTTGTTATTGTTTATGATTATTTTTCTTTTTTTCTTTAAAAAAAAAAAAAAGAATTTTTATTCCGGTGGGAATTAAACCCGAACGACTCAGGTCACTGGTCGCTAACACTAGCTCTGCGCTGATGAACCACTGTCTAATTTTTTACTTGAAATCACGCGGGAATTTCAAGAGAAGCCGAAACACGTGTGATCTCCACTAAGGTCTGTGAACGACTGGTTCAGAACAATCGCTTTACCTGGAATGTTTCTTAAACTAGTAAAAAATTGTCTTCTTAAGTTCAACTTTGTTGGCATAGAATCTGTTCTTTCTGACTATCTGGTATAAATTAAATCTTATATTTTTCTTACATACTATTTAATGCTATAAAGTAAATATGTTTTCTTTCGATACTCCTTAATATTGTTTAATAAAAAATACTATTTTTTGTAATTTTTTTCAATGGTCACCCCACCCAAATAAACAAATTTTGAACTGTTTATAATTCATATTGAAGTGGCACTCAACACTATTTTTATTACAAACTTTAAGTTTTATTGTTACATACATATGTTAATTTTCGAACTGTGAATTAATACTGTATTTATATAAGGAATATTGAATAATAAATAATCTAATCTAATCTAAAAAATCTAAATATCGATCGCCACTTCACCTGCTGTTCATCGATTTTGAGAAGGCGTTCGAGGAGAGGTATTCCTGGTAAATTAATTGCTACTGTCAAAGCTACATACTAAGGGTCCAAATGTCACGTTCTGCACGGAAGAAGGTTGTCTGAGGAATTTGAGATCCAAAGTGGGGTAAGACAAGGCTGCATTCTTTCACCAATACTATTCCTATTGGTGATGTGCGATGTGCTTCGTGCAGCTTTGTCGACGTTAAACGGAGGAATTCGATGGACTCTTACAACCCAACTTAAACATCTTGACTACGCTGACGACGTATACTTACTCTCTCATAGAATTATGGACCTCCACCAAATGGCAGCAGATGTGGAGATGGAGGCTGGCGTCGTCGGGCTGAAAATTAATACCGCAAAAACTAAAATTATCAGTCTTGGAACGAACTCACCGGCTCAAATATGCATTGCTGGACAACCGGTAGAGAGAGTAGAGGATTTCCAGTATCTTGGGAGTATTGTCTCGACCGATGGTGGAACCGAACTGGATATAGCCAACAGAATCGCCAAAGCAAAGTCTGCGTTCGGGATGTTGTCCAAAATATGGCGAAGCATTGCAATCAGTTTGAACACCAAGCTAAGACTGTTCCGCTCCAACGTTGAATCCGTGCTGTTATATGGATGCAGCACGTGGAGAGTGACCACTACTATCACCAGAAAGCTGCAAATGTTCGTTAATAGGTGCCTGCGCAACATCTTAAGAATTTTCGGGCCCAATCCTATCTCTAACGAACACCTTTACGAGAGTACGGGTCAGGAACCAATAGGCACAACCATCCAACGACGGAAGTGACAGTGGATTGGTCACACGCTCGGAAAGGGTGACAGCTCCATAGCGAACCATGCTATGCAATGGAACCCCTTAACTCAGGATGGCAGAAGACCTGGTGGTCCAAGGAGAACATGGCGCAGAACAGTCGAGAAGGAAGCACGGCAGTTGGGGAAAAGTTGGGGAGAGCTGAGACACATTGTCAGAAACCCTACACAATGGCGCGTAGGCGTAGTCGAGACCCTAGGACCCACAAGGGGATATAGGATATAAGAAGAAGAAGAACCATACTGCAATATGCGGAGGAATACATGCCGCTTCAGTGGGAATACCAGCAAGATAACGACCCCAAGCACTGTTCAAAGATTGTAAAAACCTGGTACCAAGAAAATGGCATTAGGCTAATGAATTGGCCGTCGCAGTCACCA